>JAOYMR010000007.1:22141028-22152516 GCA_025802075.1 Tenebrosternarchus preto
TCACCACTCAATGACAGACCCTGTAACTGTGTGTAAAGCTAATGATGGTGTTCACTATAACCTCAGCTCATTTTGTTGCATTTCAGGTTCAGCACAGGGTTGAATAAGGGCCATAGTTGTGAACGATCCATTTATTCCTCAGACACATTCAGTGCTTTACATTTGGAAGACGTATGAGGTCAGAGAGCAGGACACAGTGCGGTTCAATGCTTTAATGCTGGTTGATCAGGAGCTGCTCTCTCCTGTGTGCACTGGGAGTACTGGGAGTGCTGGGCTCCTCTGTGCTGTTTGATTGCTGGGTTTGGAGTCTTCTAAAGCTGGAGAAGAAACCAAATGTGAAAAATCATAACGCACACACACATAGAAACACTCACTCACACACATGCATACACACACGCACACACATACACACACACACGTGAAATAAGCACTTGTTATGTACAGAGTTGAGCACAAGATGGCAGTACAGTGCAGCGTACCATCCTTAGGTTGTGTGTCTGCCTCTCTTTCTCACCCTCACTCACTTTTCTTTCTCCACCCCTCTTTTTTCCTGCACTTCTCCAGTTCTTCTGTTTTATTTAGGTCTTTGCCCCCTCCAATGGCGCACACACACACACACACACACACGCACACACACACACACACGCATACACACTTGAAAAAGAGAAGCCTGGGAGTTGTTTCTGTTGCCGTGGTGGTTGCCTGTGGCAACACTGTGAAATGCTCATTAAGTATTTAGCTGTGGGGACCCCCCTGTGGTCACTCTGAGGGGGAGGTGTAACAGCTTTTGGGGCAAATGTTGTTTTCACACCAGTGTTCTCCATTTTGGGCTGAAAACTCACAATAACAGAAACTCCTGTAGTTCTGGGTCTGGAAATCAACTGACAGACAAATTTAATACACATTTCTAATATACATATACATTTATATTTTATTATACTGAGATTTTCACTTTGGGCCTTTCATGATGAAAGTTTTCTTGTTGTAAACAGATTATGGATTTGGCCATTTTGAAGTAGATCAAGTGTTAAAATGGTGTGTGTGTGTGTGTGTGTGTGTGTATACGTGTGTGCGAGTGTGCATATATGTGTGTGTGTGTGTGGGTGTGTGCAATTGTATTTATGATTTTATTTATTTGTTTATTTATTTGTTGTATAAATAACCTCAAATGAAAATTGTGATTTAGTTTAATTTAGTTAAATTTAGTTTACTCCACTGAGTTTAAATAAATCGGATTGAACTGAAATCAAATAGTTATCACACCACGACTCTGATTGACCTGCTTTGGTGGACTGGTCTGGTGGTCTGGTGGACTGGTCTGGTGGTCTGGTGGACTGGTCTTGTGTCTGTAAAAGGCCTGTTTTTTTAAGCTTTAGTAAACTACAGTAATAAACAAAGGCTTGTACAAAGGCGGTTCAGCTACAGTGGTGCTTGAAAGTTTGTGAACTCTTTTCCATTTTCTAAATTTCTGCATAAATATGACCTAAAACATCATCAGATTTTCACACAAGTCCTAAAAGTAGATACAGAGAACCCAGTTAAACAAATTAAACTGTATGCTGATCAACAATTAGTGGAGACGTTTAGTTGCAGTTATTAACAATAATAATAATAATAATAATAATAATAATAATAATAATAATAATAATACATTTTATGTCATAGGCGCCTTTCTGTCACTCAAGGATACCTTACAAAAAATACAAAGTAAACAGAGTAAACAAAGTATTGCTGCAAAGGGGGGTCACACCAGATACTGAAATCAAAGGTTCACATATTTTTGCCACTCACAAATACGTAATATTCATTTTCCTCAATAAATAAATGACCAAGTATGAATGACCACCAAGTATGTGTGTGTGTGTGTGTGTGTGTGTGAGGAACCTGTTGTTGACAGTGCTTGATAAATAGTGCAGCAGGTGGGAACAGGGAGTAGGAAATAAAGACAGAATGAGAGAAAGAGAATGACACTGAAGGATGGAGAAGGAGATGGAGGATATGGAGAAGGAGATGGAGGATATGGAGAAGGAGATGGGGGATATGGAGAAGGTGATGTGGAAGTCTTGTACTACCAACCATCATATTCATAATAGCTGGTACCGTTAATTTTTAAGTTACAGGTAAAAAGCTTGAAAATATGCTAATAGTGGCTGATATTTTGGGCTGATACTTTGGAACAATCTTAATAACTATCTTAATAACAGCTTAATAACAATATCATAATAACTATCTTAAAAACAGCATCTTAATAACCATCTTAACAGCATCTTATTAACCATCTTAATAACAGCATCTTAATAACCATATTAATAACAGCATCTTAATAACCTTCTTAATAACAGCATCTTAATAACTATCTTAATAACAGCATCTTAATAACCTTCTTAATAACAGCATCTTAATAACTATCTTAATAACAGCATCATATGATAAATGATAGCTAATCAATCTAGTTAATATAAGATAGCTAGGTGGTAAATGATAGCTAATCAATCTAGTTAATATAAGATAGCTAGGTAATAAAATGATAGCTAATCAACATAGTAAATATAAGATAGCTAGGTGATAAAGGATAGCTAATTAAGATAGTTAATATAAGATAGCTAGGTAATAAAAGGATAGCTAATCAATGGCACATATTACTGAATTTTTTTTCTTTTGTTGTTCTTTCAGTAATGTAATGTGTTTTATACAGTGAGATAGCAACTTTAACCTGTAGAACAACAGGTAAATACCTGTTGTTTTTCATATTCCAACTTCTAACTGAGATGGCTGTTCTACCGTGTGCTTTTGTATTGTGTTGTTCAGTGTAGCGTTGTGTTGGGTATACCTGTCCAGCTTTAGTTTTAATTTACACCCTTGGTAAGATTAAATCACTTTTATAGCTACTCCCATATGTGTGAATGATGCTAGTTATTTTATTTTATAGCTACTGCCATACGTGTGAATGATGCTCATTATTTTAGCGACACAGAAGCACTGGTGTGTTAACAGACCCTAGTAAACACAAACTGACTCTAGTTAACCCTAGCTGTCTCTAGCTAACCCTAGCTGACTCTAGCTAACTCTTGCTAACCTTAGCTAACTCTAGCTAACCCTTGCTGACTCTAGTTAACTGTAGTTGACTCCAGCTAACCTAAGCTAAATCTAGCTAGCTCTGTCTAACTCTAGCTAACCCTAGCTACCACTGATGAGCACGGTGGGCTGAGGGCAGGGTCGTTGGGGACCTGCGTGGGCTTCACATGGCTCACGTCTGCCAACTTTTCTGTCATGCAGCTCTGTGTTACTGAGTAAAGCTCTGTGTTACTGTAGTAAAGCTCTGTGTTACTGTAGCATGTGTATAAAGGGACAAAATAATTACAATAAACACACTGTGCATGAATCTGAAATGTATCTGTCCATGTTTAGATGAACTTAGGAAGAGAGGGACCCAGTGTTATTGTGTTTCTCTCTCACTCACTCACACACACACACACACACACACACACACACACACACACACACACACACACACACACACCTGTGCTTGTATCAGTCAGTGGAGCAGACAGACTTATATTAATGTGCTCTCATCTGTCACCACTGTCTGAAATACTTACTGTGTGTCTGAGAGAAAAGGTCTGATCATAACTTAAAGACTGATCTCTTCACATTCATGATGAAGATAATTTTAAAAGCACCCTGTTTACAAAGGAGATGGTAAAATAAGTTTTATCTTGTGTTACATATAAACCAGATCACTAGCAGGATCTACACACACAGATGACACATGCACTTGTAAGACCTTGCCACATTTACTACAATGTTCCCCATGACTCCACACACCACTGGAGAGGCGCACGACTGAAGACCGGTAAACACTGGATCGGCTGCCACACTGCTTACAGAGTAGTGTGTGTGTGTGTGTGTGTGTGTCTGGGTGTGTGCGTACATGTACTCTTGTCCAGGAAACAGAGGTATTCTGGGCTGTCCGCTTTCTGCCCCCCAACACACAAGCTCCCATTAAGACAAGAATGTAGTGCATTTAGACCTGTCTACACACACACACGTGCACATACGCACACGCACACAGGCGCACACAATGTACCTACGTACATTTCCATGAAGCATATCCCTGTGGTGGCTACTCTGGTGCTAACTTTAGAGTGCTTAAACATTCCACTATAAAACACCGACAATGAAACACACACACGCACACACACATACACACACACACACACACACACACAAAATCACTAAACATGTGTATCATGTCAGTAACCTGGTGAAAGAGAATGATTATTATTATCTATTATTTTTCATGCAGACGTGATATCAACACAGCCTCTGTCTCACACACACACACACACACACACACATACACACACACAGACATGGACCTCTCTGTCTTAAATCCCTGGATTGTAAGGCTTGACCCAGGACTCACTTTTCCACTCTGGAACTTTAGGGAAACGATATTCCTGTTTGACAGATATGGTCAGTATTCCAGGGCTCTGGCTTTCTGCCTGGTGTGGAGCTCAGAGAGTGGGGGAAAGGAGGAAAGTGGGAGATGAAAAGATGACTGTGTGTCTGGATGGAGGGATGGAGCGAGGGATGAAGAGGACAAGTGTGGGGGAGAACATCTCTTTATCCCTAACGTCTGGCATGCGGCTGTCTGTCTCTCCACTGTGTGTGTGTTTGTACGTGTATGTGTAGGGGTGTGTGTGTATAGGTGTGTGTGTGCATGTGTGTGTGTAGGTATGTGTGTGTATAGGTGTGCGTGTGTAAGCACGTGCGTATCTGTCTGTGTTCCATGATGTGGAGGTCCATGTGTCTGATATGGTAGAGGTTGTAGGTGCAATGTGTGTGTGTTTGTGTGTGTGTGTGTATATATGTGTGTGTCTGATATGGTAGAGGTTATAGGTGCACTGTGTGTGTGTGTGTTTGTGCGTGTGTGTATGTGTGTGTGTCTGATATGGTAGAGGTTATAGGTGCACTGTGTGTGTGTCTGTGTGTGTTGGTGCGTGTGTGTGTATGTGTGTGTGTCTGATATGGTAGAGGTTATAGGTGCACTGTGTGTGTGTCTGTGTGTGTTGGTGCGTGTGTGTGTCCGATATGGTAGAGGTTATAGGTGCCCTGCTGGGATCCTCTCAGAGCTGCTCCAGCTCTCTGAACTCAGTAGAACACTTCCTGCTTCCACAGCTCCTTCCACATGGCCCTCCTTGTGTCACACAGGATCACATTTCCGTTCTGCCCCTAAATGTTACACAGAATCACAAATACCACATACACACACTTTGCTTTTAGGCAGGGACCTTACCTGTGCACAGAGGGAGAGGCTTCACCTGCGGTGCAGAAGGAGGGGCCTCAACTCCTCCACAGACACACTGTCTGAGAGAAAAACAGGCACTTCTGCTTATACTGATCAACAACAACAAACATTAACCACAGAGTGCTGTGTGAGACAGCAGAAAGATTAGAGAGAGTAGAGATTAGAGAGAACGTAGAGTTTAGAGAAAGTAGGGATTATAGAGAGTAGAAAGTAGATTAGAGTGGTTTGACTCAGATTGTGCTTTTTGAGAGTATGTGAACCCCAAATTTAAAAAGACAACTTTATTTATTTTTATTTTAATTTTCTCCAGACCTTCTGGTTATTATTAAGTATGGTTCACTCAGATTACAAAAGATTGGATTAAATGTCACTTTTAATAAGTACACAGTTCCCACGCACACACCTTCACCATTATTTTAACCAGTGGGAAGAGAAAAAGAATTAAACACAGGATTCCCTTTTTCAAATGGATCGATGATAGACAGTCAGAGAGAGGAAGAGAGAGAGAGAGAGAGAGAGACTCAGGCAGGGAGGTGGGAGGTCTTACATTCAACTGACCACCAGAGGTTGACAAACCCCTTACAACAAAAGCTAACCCTGTTCATCACACACATACATGCATGCACACACTCATGCACACACACATGCGCATGCGCACATACAAAACACACACGTGCACACTTAGACACTTACATACTTACATACACACACTAGTGCACTCTGAATGATGCAGCTCTTATTTAACATGTTTGAATCAATGTTGTGCTGCACTGTTGTTACTATTGTTTGGCATTTTGGGAATCTAGTGGGCATCAATCCACAGCTAACCTCCTGTTAGTCAAACTTTGTGTGTGTGAGTGTGTGTGTGTGTGCGTGTGTGAGCGTGTGTGTGTATGTGGTAGTGGGATGCTTACTGTGAGTGTTGGATGGCCAGGATGCCGGAAGAGTGTGCTCATATGAGGTTGTGTTTCCCCCCTGGTGAGTTGTAATAAATATGCGTGAGTGAGTGTGCGTGTGTGTCTGGGTGTGTGTGTGTGTGGGGCGTAGGTGGATGGGTGTGGGTGTATGTGGGTGAGTGTGTGTCTGGGTGTGTGTGTGGGGGGAGGTGCATGGGTGTGTGTCTGGGTGTGTGTATGTGGGGTAAAGGTGGATGGGTGTCGGGGGGAGGTGAGTGTGTGTCTGAGTGTGTGCTTGTGGGGTGTAGGTGTGTGTGTGTGTGTGTGGTTGGGGTGAGTGTGCGTGGTCAAGCGTGTACCTGGGTGTCTGTGTGTGGCATAGGTGGATGGGAGTAGATGAGTGTGGGTGTGTCTATATGTGTGTGAGTGTCACCACAGACAGACATGTACACACACACATACAGATATCCCCTCACACACAAAAACAGACACATGCACATACTCATATACCCACACACACACACACACACACACACACAAACACACACACACACTAACATACAGGCACACACACACACACACACATAAATACCCCCTTCACACAGAAGCAGACACACACAAACATATACCCACACATACCCACATACCACCATACACGCATGCAAACACACATACATACAGATACACACACACACACAATACATATACACTCATACATCAACATATACACATACACACATGCTCATTCACATATCCACACACATACACTCACCCACACACACACACACAAAGCACATACACACACACCAACATACAAGCACACGCACATATACCCACACATACACTCATACCCACACACACACTCATTCACACACACGCCAACATACAGGCACACACACACACACACACACACACACCCATACCCATACATACACATACACACCCGCATACACACACACCACAGACAGACACAGCGGGCTTGAGGTGGCGCCCAGTCCCCTTTATTTATGAGTTCTGCCGAGCTGTGGAGACTGTGGGATTTTCTTCCATGGGGGTGTGTGTGTGTATTTGAGCGTGTTTGTGTATCTCTATGCCTGTGAGTGCATGTGCATACATAGGTGTGTGTTAGTGTGTGTTTGTACATGTGTGTGTGTGTGTATATCTGTGTTTGTACATGTCTGTGTGTGTGCACTCAGACTTCAGTAGGTTAATGTCCATGGTCTGGGTGTCTACTCACCACCCATGACTCAGAAATAACCCAGCGCTGAGGGACTGGGAATGGTGCTTGTGTTTTGTACAGATTAATTGTAGCATTTCTCTGATATTTCACCACAGACATACGCATAGTGCCTCATACTGTGTTTGTTTTGCAAAGTGTTTGTTTTGTGTGTGTGTGTGTGTGTGTGTGTATGTATTTATGTGTGTCTGGGTGTGTATGTGCGTTTGTGTGTCTGACTCCTGCACGTAAACAAACCAAATACCGTGGGAAAGGAGAGGTGTGAATCACAGTGTCTCTCTCCCTCTCCCTCACCCTGCCCTCTCGCCCTGCTCCCCTGCCCCCTGAACTGCCCCCCCAACCCTGCCCTCTCTTCCCGTATCTCTCTCTCTGTCTCTCTCTCTGCCTGTCTGTAAATCTGGCTCCAGCAGTAGACCAAAATGAGTTCCAGTTTTCCTCTTGTGTCAGCAAGAAATCAAATATCTTCCCTAGCCTTCCAGCACTTGCACAAAAAGACAGAGATCCTAACACAAAAATACAGAGATCCTTACACAAACAGACAGAGATCCTTACACAGAAAGACACAGTTACTTACACAGACAGACAGAGATCCTTACACAAACACTCACTCTCTCTTTTGCCATTGCCTTCAGATATTCTCACTCTCATACTGCATGTTTTTACTGTTTAGTGCATTTTAAGCTCTTTTTCTTAGTGCTAGAAGTCTTAGACCCTAACTGGATACGAATCTTACATCCTTTGGAGAAACAGTTCTTTTCCATGTGGTGATTTTGGGGTGAGGGGTGATGGTGTGAGTGGGTTGGGGTTAAGGGTTGTGATAGTGATGGTGTTCTTTAAAGGTACAGACATTTAGAAATGAAATCAGCTTTGTAAACATCCATGGAAACAATACTCCACTTTGTGAAGCCTCACAGCAAGTGCACATGGTAACTGTACTACTATTATTACTGTGATTACTGCTATAGAAATTCACACTAATATTGCAGTTACTTGGAGCGTGCAGCTTGTCCTCATTACTGATTAACTCATATATCTGTATACAGAAGAAGTCTAATGGGTCATACTTGACTATACTGTATAATTCCAGTATAATTATATACTGGAATAAAGTATGGAATAATAATAATAATAATAATAATAATAATAATAATAATAATAATAATAATAATAATGAAATATCAGCTAGACTGTGAATTTCCACATTTCACTCTTTAAGGTAAGGTGAGTATATCTTTCATTTTCTCCTGTGAAACATACAGTTTTAGTGTCTACAACACTATCCTTTAGTCTAGCTAGTAAACAGAACACTGCACTGAATACCACGATGGATTTGGAGATGCTTCTTAATGAGTGACCCTTCTTAATGAGTCATTCATGCTACCATGAATACAGATGTAAATGAGTAAACATATATTCATTTTGTCATTTATATCTGATCAGGGTGGTCGCCCTCGATTCCTCCCTCATCCTGTGTGTATGCATCTGTGTGTGTATGCGTGTGTGTGTCTGTGTTGTATATGTGTGTATGCATCTGTGTGTGTATGTGTGTGTGCATCTGTGTGTGTCTTCATGATTCATTTGCACATTGCTTTATTTTGCGTCTTGTTCTGTGTTTATTAGTAATCAGTGGTTTCATTTATGTTTTTTCTGATGTGTGTTCTGGGGAGGTCTGGACCTCCTGGTCACAGCTACCCCCCGTGACCACAACTCGTGAATCATGGCTGGTGGTCTCTGAGGACCACTAGAGGCATGTGCTGGCTACGGGGAGGAGGACACTTGCACTTGCACTTGCCTGCAAAAGCCCTCCTCTGCAACATCTGAGGAGGAGGATTCCCTCTATGAACATGGACAGGAGGAGGATTTCCCCAGTGCCAATGTGTAAGAGGAGGAGGACCCATCTCGTCTGGTTGAGGGCCCAGTCACTGGATCCCTCCTCGTTCGTGGAGGACGGAATGGAGAAAGAGGAGGAGATCCCCGTGGAGGAGGGGATGGAGACAGAGGGATTCTCCCAGGACCTGGATACCTCCCCCATGGAAGTGGAGGTGGAGAAGAAAAGGTTCCCTCATGAGAGTCTACCCAAGGGTCATATGTGCCACCTGGAATATGACATCTGGAATATGAGGGGTCCTATGACTCCGACGCCTTGGATTCAGACGGGGAGACCAAAGAGGAAGAGGTAGAGTCTCCCTCATGGACGCCACCACAGTGTTGCTGTTGGATCTAGGAAATGGCGAGGGGTGCAATGCCATTATACAGGCAAGAGCCTCCCTGCAGCCAGCACATGCTGTCATTGGTCCTCAGAGGCCATCACCAGGGAGCCACCAGTTCCCTTTTGTGTCTGTCCCGCTTCCTCTTACCGTTTCCATCTTTGTCCCAAGTAACTGTGTCTGTCCCTGTCTGTGTGCCCTCTGTGTTCTCTCCAGTCCCTGGAAGGGTGGTGTAGGCATGGCCAAGCCCGGCACTGCCCTTCTTGGGTAGTGTGGAGTACTGTTGGACGGCCCCCTCTCGGGGGGGGCGGGGGGGGGCTGCTCCTGGGGCTGCTCTGGTCGCCTCCACTACTTACTCTGATGGTTCCACTACTTTCTTTACCTGCTAGAAGAGCAGCTCACAGAGCTTTAACATCTGTGTCTGTCACATCTGTGTCTGTTAATGGTAGTCAGAAGAGTATAAGCATGTAATTCAGAATTCTTGTGTGTGGTATCTGCAACTAGAGGTATTTTGTGGTAAGAGTCAGGGAACTGCAGTCATGGTCTGTGCAGTCTCTTGCATTTTTGTGTGGAGTCACTCTAATTTTACAAACACATAACTTGGTGCAGACTCAGACCCACACCAACACACCATTTTGGCTCACACCCCAGTGTGTAGAAGACATAGTGGAAGCAGTCCAGAAGGGGAGAGAGAGAGAGAGAGAGGGAGAGAGACAGAGAGAGGAAGGAAAAAGAGAGAGAGAGAGAATAACAGAGAGAGAGAGAGACAGAGGAAGGAAGGGGTTCACAGTCATTCATAGTTTTGTCTGTATGAGAAGAAGCCAAACCTCAGTGGTGAATCCAGTGATCAGAAACAGCCAGAAAACACACAGTGGCGCCAGAGAAAGAGGGACAAGAGGGAGAAATTGAGAGGGGTATCTATCCATCCATCCATCCATAAGAGAGTGAGAGAGAGATAGACAGGCAGCCAGCATGTTAACATATTTTTGAAAGGTACATTGTAAAACTCCAGGTATAATGACCAGGGAGACATACTGTGAGGTACATCCACTGTGAAGTACATGCTAGGAGGATGAGGCGGCTCTGTTAGGTGTCGTCAGGTGTTGGGTAATTCAAGTGTTGTATGATTCAGGTGCTGTGTTATCCAGGTGTTGGGTAATTCAGGTGTTATCCAGGTGAATAAATACCATTGTGTTTAAACTGTGAGTGGGAAATTAAATTTAAACTGTGTTCCACAAGTAGGTGTTTAATAAGCTTCCCTATTTAAAAAAACACACTACAAAACTTGTTTGTCAATAGCACTTAAACTTGTCATTGGCCTTTCATGAGAATTACTCATGAAACTGCTGGATTGCAGCTATTCTGAATGAATAAGCACACCATGAATGTAATGTCCATTCAAAATGTAAATTTTACTTAGCACAAACACTGGAGCATAATTGAAAGAAATGCAAATCAGGTATCAAAGGCAACTCCATTATCAGAGTTGAAAAAAAAAACAGGTAGGAATAAAAAAAATAATCTACACATAGAAAAGTCTCCAAAATTACATGGAGAAATGGAAATAACTGGACCTTCATACTGGACTAACCAAGAACAACAAGAGTAGCGGACGCAGTAAGGTGCAGGGAATAAGGTCAGGGGGCGGAGATAAGGGCAGGGGAGGAGACAAGGTCAGGGGTGGAGATAAGGGCAGGGGTGGAGACAAGGTCAGGGGTGGAGATAAGGGCAGGGGTGGAGACAAGGTCAGGGGTGGAGACAAGGTCAGGGGTTGACCACAATTCATTCTATGATAGTTAATTATATCAGTCACAACCACATAGTTTGGCATCAGTTT
>JAOYMR010000007.1:22232060-22242410 GCA_025802075.1 Tenebrosternarchus preto
CACACACACACACACACAAACACACACACACACACACACACACACACACACACACACACACACACACACACACACACTCCTTACAGACTGGCACATTCATGTGTGGGGTTGCAGAGATATTAATATTTAATCAATCTTAAGTTGTTCCTGTCTGGATTTATTTGATAGGGTTTGTGTGTGCGCTGTGGGGGGTTGAGTGTATTTGTGAGAGTGCACAGGACAAGAATTGAGCTTCCCTGTGATGTAGGGGGTCCAGGGGGTGCAGACTGGCCCAATTTCACCACTATCTCACTGATGTAAATACTGAACAGGGTTGCACTGAGACTGCACCCCTGACTCTCTCCTCCCTCCTGAGTGAAGAACTCACGATTGGTGCCAATTTTTACCCCACACTTGTGCCAAAAAACGGGCATTTTTATTAAAAATTCACATCTTGAATCTCATTCTCTTTCTTTTAGGATTATAGAGAGGAAACAGGAGAATGAGGAGGCGATCACGTTGTCTGTGGAGGGCCGTCCTGAGGCGGTGCAGGAGAGGGAGCTGCCCGTGGTGGACTGCACCTGCTTTGGCCTCTCGCGTCGCTACGTCATCGCCATTCTCTCCGGCCTCGGCTTCTGCATCTCCTTTGGCATCCGCTGTAATCTGGGCGTGGCGGTGGTCAGCATGGTGAACAACCACACTGTCTACAGTGGGGATGAGGAGGTCAATGTGGTTAGTAACTGTGTGTGTGTGTGTGTCAGTTGGTTGAGTGTTAACTTTCCCAGCACATCTCACACTACACCACGCTTAGTCCCTTTAAAATATGGATCACAAAACCACTCCAAATGACTCCCTTCGAGCTGGTCTTGTTGTTTTATAAATGCCCGTGTGTTAGTGTAGTGTTTCTGCTTTTGTCACAGGGGGCTGTTGTGTAGACTACTGGTGTAGAAGCAGAGTGACACTCGGGAGAAATTATTCTTTATTCTGGTGAAAACACCACAGAAAAACACGACAGTGAAACATGGCAGGCGCTTGTTTTCCATCTCCAGTAAAGATACTTCCACTTTGAGTGCATGTGATCGTATAGTATAACATTCTCAGAGAAATGAATTTAAAGTTTACACAACACTAACATTTTAACATATGATTCATTAATTAGCAAGGCCTTCCAGGATTGCATTTAATTCACAAATCGCGAATTGACATCACATAAATCACAATTATTACATTTAAAACAGAGTTGATAACGGATCAAACTTGCATAACTTCAGTAAGCAATTGTAACTTGCGATAAGATAGAAGAATGTGCAACATGGCTAATCACGCGCGGACAAGAACGCCTTAATTTCAGAACAACATGCTACAAAGCACAGCAATATCTCGTAGCTTTGGTATGATTACTGTATATATTGTGGTAGGGTATAGTGTGATGGTGTATTTTACATCTGTTACAGCAGTACAGTTCATATTGCATGTATAGTTCATACTACACGTGTTACACCAGTACAGTTCACGTTATATCAGCAGCTGTTTTAGGTCTTGCCATTGAAGTGGGATTCAAACTTCCCTCTGCTTCTGTCGTCAGAAGGCAATGCATCTCACTGTAGTCCTGAAAAATTTGTCCAGACCAGGTTTTGGTTCCAGCTCCTCATACACACGGTGAAGTGCTCAGCGTTACCCAGCGTACACATTTATTAAGAGCAGTCTGAATAAACGGGCTGGATCAAGGTCTGTGAGGTCTGGACTGACAGCCTTTGGATTAGAGACATCACCTGCTAGAACCATTCAAACTTTGACAGCTTCTACCCAAGCAAGCTGATGTGCTTCTAAAGAGAACAGATACACTTTGAGCATTTAAAAGCATACATCTTATTCTCTCTCTCTCTCTCTCTCTCTCTCTCTCTCTCTCTCTCTCTCTCTCTCTCTCTCTCAGGAAGCTCAGTTCCTGTGGGATCCCCAGACAGTGGGGATGATACATGGGTCTTTTTTTTGGGGTTACATCATCACCCAGATTCCTGGAGGATTCATTTGTCAGAAGTTTCCTGCCAACAGGTCAGTTACCTACTGGTCTGTTACTCAGTGTACAAACACACATGAGCTCTCGCACACAAACGCCCACACACACATGATCTCTCGCATACAAACACACACACACACACACACACACACACACACACACATGAACATTCTCTTCAGCTTAGTTTGGCTGGGATATATCTGTTGTCATTTTGTATGTGGTGGGTGTTGTGTAACTGTGATTCTGAGTGTGTGTCATTTTGTGTGTAGTGGATGTTGTATAATTTGGTGTGATTCTGTGTGTGTGTGTGTGTGGGTATGTGTTGCAGAGTGTTTGGTTTTGCGATCGTCTCCACGTCAGTGCTGAATCTTCTGATTCCATCAGCAGCACGTGCACACTACTGGTGTGTGATACTAGTACGGGTGTTACAGGGCCTGGTGGAGGTAATCACACTGCTTTGTGTGGGGCTGGTAGAGGTAAACACACTGCTCTGTGTGGGTCTGGTAGAGGTAAACACGCTGCTCTGTGTGGGGCTGGTAGAGGTAATCACAGTGCTCTGTGTGGGGCTGGTAGAGGTAAACACACTGCTCTGTGTGGGGCTGGTAGAGGTAAACACACTGCTCTGTGTGGGGCTGGTAGAGGTAAACACACTGTTCTGTGTGGGGCTGGTAGAGGTAAACACGCTGCTCTGTGTGGGGCTGGTAGAGGTAAACACAGTGCTGTGTATGGGGCTGGTAGAGGTAAACACACTGCTCTGTGTGGGGCTGGTAGAGGTAAACACACACACAAACATACCCCACACACATATACAACTAGCCAACACACACCACACTGCAACACACACACACACACACACACACACACACACACACACACATGCCACATTACTGAACAATACAAGTGAGTATGAGTATCACTGAGCAGGTCAGGTATCACTGAGGAAGATAACACACATAACACATAATAACCCAACACATAACACAATAACACATACATAACACACAATAACACAACACATAACACAATAACACATACATAACACACAACACAACACATAATAACACAACACACATAAAACACAACACTAACACACATCACATAATAACAACATACAACATATATAACACACATACACCACACACATTAACACAATATAACACACATACACAACACATAATAACACAACACACAATAAAACAACACAACATATAGCACACATACACAGCACACATAACACATCACACAAACACATAATAACACACAAACACTACACATGTAGGTACCATGCTTTGTTCTCCATAGGAGAAATAAGATAGCAAGTCCCGCCTCCTTTTTAAGCACACGTCCTTGCGTGAGCACATTCTCCTCCCCTTTTCTACACACACACTCTTAAGCAAGCTATTCATTTAGCGCGCTCCATTGTAAATATACTGATTTGATGCTGCTGTTTGTGTCTTAGAGTAGTTGTTTTAATAAATGTACCATCTGTTCTTGTCTGTCTTGATATCATTCAGTTTGTGGTTGTTGCCAATATCTTAAAATAAATCACAGTGTTGCTTCCTTTAATTAATAAAGGTCATGATTTTGATTTGATCTTCAATGAGACTGATTACAATACTATGTATAACTTATTAAAGGATTAGTAGGTGAAATCCCCTACACACAATAACATAACACTAACACAACACACAATAACACAATACAACGCACGTATGTTATGTATTGTTGTGTGTTGTTTTATTGCTATTGTGTTGTGTTATGTGTGGTGTGTTGTGTTATAATCACACATAACAATACATAACAAACAACACACATACACAACATACATAACACACAACACAATAACACAACATAACACATATACACAACACACAATACATCACACACAACACACAACACATGCCAACAGTACAATCGCCATAGTGCTTGAAAAGAATTGAATATTTTAATAGCAATAATAGATAAAGTCACAAATGTTTAAAGTGTACTATTTAAATGGTTTAGTCGAGGAATATATTATTTTATACAGTACCTTTAAATCTTTAAGGTGTATTATTTAAGTAGTTTAATATCTTATACAGTAACTTGTGTATTTTAATTATTATTTAATTATTTACCTGGTTTAATCAAGAAGGGTCATGGTGCAGATCTAACTGTCCAGATATGACATTACATCCTGTCCATGTCCCTGTTCAAGGGCGTGTCATACCCAGCATGCCATGGGATCTGGGCCAGATGGGCTCCACCACTGGAGAGAAGCCGATTGGCTACAACGGCGTTCTGTGGTGAGGTCACAGTTGTGCTGATAGAGCATAGTGTGTGTCTATGTGTAGAGATCTACCTAGTGTGCAAGAGTTGTGGTAAAGTTGTTCAGAGTCTTAAGCCCTGCGGGGCGGGGTTAATGTGTTCAGGGTCGTAAGCCCAACCCTGGGGGGCGGGGTTAATGTGTTCAGGGTCGTAAGCCCAGCCCTGGGGGAGGAGTTAACGTGATGCTGTGTTCAGGATCGTATGCTGGAGCTGTGATTGCAATGCCCCTGGCAGGAGTGTTGGTGCAATATTCTGGATGGTCCTCTGTCTTCTATGTGTACGGTGAGTGAAACACACTCACGTCACTGTCTCCTCCATGGACGGTGAGTTTTTCTTAAGTTTTTCTTTTCTTTTTTCAGAGAATATGAATGATAACACACAAACTTTTTTTCACTCACAGTTAGTGGTTGGGTGAAGCCAATTATTGTCAAACATTTTCTCTTTTTAAATCATAATGGCAACCAAAAACATCTAAATGATCCCAATTAAAAGTTCACATACCCTGGCCTGATAACATGTACATTTTGGCCTGATAACATGCACAGAAGTTGACACAAATGGGTTTGAATGGCTACTAAAGGTAACTACCCTCACCTGTGACCTGTTTGCTTGTAATCAGTGTGTGTGTGCATAAAAGCTGAGTGAGTTTCTGGGATCCAGACAGACTCTTGCGTCTTTCATCCAGCCACTGACGTTTCTGGATTGTGAGTCATGGGGAAAGCAAAAGAATTGTCAATGTATCTATGGGAAAAGGTAGTTGAACTGTATAAAACAGGAAAGGTATACAAAAAGATATCCAAGGAATTGATAATGGCAGTCAGCACTGTGATTAACAAATGGAAAATCAGGGGCTCTGTAAAAACCAAACCACGGTCAGGTAGACCAACAAAAACTTTGGCCACAACTGCCAGGAAAATTGTTCGGGATTCAAAGAAAAACCCACAAATAACATCAGCAGAAATACAGGACTCTCCGTGTGGCTGTTTCAAGATGCACAGTAAGGAAAATGGGCTGCATGGTTACTGCGCAAATGCCACAAAATATCTCACCTACAATTCGCCAAACAACACAGAGATAAGACTCAAAACTTCTGGAACAAGGTAATTTGGAGTGATGAGACCAAAATCAAACTTTTTGGCCACGACCATAAACGTCACATTTGGAGAGGTGTCAACAAGGCCTATGATGAAAGGAACACCATTCCTACTGTAAAACACAGAGGTGGATTGCTGATGTTTTGGGGATGTGTGAGCTACAAAGGCACAGGAAACTTGGTCAAAGTTGAAGGAAAGATGAATGCAGCACGTTATCAGCAAATACTGGAGGCAAATTTGCACTCATCAGCCCGGGAAGCTGCGCATTGGACGTACTTGGACGTTCCAACATGACAATGATCCAAAACACAAGGCCAAGTCGACATGTCATTGGCTACAGCAGAACAAAGTGAAGTCTCCTGAGTCTCCTGATCTCAATATCATTTAGCCACTCCAGGGAGATCTTCATGCAAGACAGTCCGGGAATTTACAGGAACTGGAGGCTTTTTGCTAAGAAGAATGGCCAGCTTTACCACCTGAGAAAATAAAGAGTGTGGTGGAATTTCCTGTAAAATAGACTCAGGTCTCAGGCGAAGTTGAATAATAATAGTAAAAAGTTTATTAAGATAAAAAAAAACCAAGAGAGTCGGCCTAGTGCACAACTCTGAGGAGAGCTTAGTTCTCTCCTCTCTTTATCCTGCTCGCAGGCGGGGGTGGTTACATGATTTTCATTAGCCAAAAAGTTACAAAGGAAGGTCGACATGAACTTTTCAAATGGACATACCATTACTCGGAAGGACAGATATGGACATATCCTCCCTAACTCAGGCATATAATGAACAAAGCTGTAGCCATGACCTCCTCAACTTGAGAGAGAGCAAAAACATCTTCTCCTTCTCACGCAAACATAATGTTACACGATTATCATACAGAATCATCTGAACCAACTCTAAGAGTTTGACTCTTACATATTATGACTAAACATATGCAAGCAATAAAATTCCTTCAACAAGAGCCTCATCCACAAATACCACAAAAGGCTTCAAGCTGTCATTGATGTTAGAGGGGGCAATACACTCTGTGTCTGTAGGTAATATACCTCCACTCTGTGTCTGTAGGTAATATATCTCCACTCTATGTCTGTAGGTAGTTTTGGGATCTGCTGGTATTTGTTTTGGATTCTGGTGTCGTATGAAAGTCCTGCCACTCATCCCACCATTTCTGCAGAGGAGAGGAAATACATTGAAGAGTCGATCGGGGAAACTGCAAACCTCGCCAGCCCACTGACGGTACACACACACACACACACACACACATAGGATTACACATAAGCATGCTGACATACACTACATGTGCGTGCACACACGTGCTTACATACGCCCTTACAAACACACATGTGTGTGTACCCACGAACACTTCAGTTGTACACATGTTTACACACATGCACTTACACACACATTTACATTCATACACATATAAGCATCCTAACACACACACACACACACACACTTACATGCGCACACGTATAAGCATGCCAACACACATACGCTTACACAGAAGTTTCAATTCTGTTACACAGTGATATCAACAGCAGATATTATTAAGAACAGTGTGTACTTAAAGGTCATGTTAGTTTTACATCACATAGTGGTGATGGTGGTGACTGTGATGGTGATGATAGTGGTGGTGATTGTGATGGTGATATAGGAGATGGTAATGCGTGCGATAGTGAAGATGGTGGTGACTGTGGTGGTGAGAATGAGGATGGTGAAGATAGTTCTGATATTTTCTCGCTATTACTGTGCAGAAGTTTAACACACCCTGGAGAAAGTTCTTCACCTCCATGCCAGTGTACGCCATCATCGTGGCCAACTTTTGCCGCAGCTGGACTTTCTACCTGCTGCTGATCAGCCAACCCGCCTACTTTGAGGAGGTATTCAAGTTTGACATCAGCAAGGTAAAAAACACACTCACCTGTTCACACATTCACACATACATGTACACACTCACACACACACACACACACACACACACACACACACACATGCTCACCTGCCCTCCGCCCCCATTTCTCCCCCCTCAGGTGGGTTTTCTGTCAGCGCTGCCCCACCTGGTCATGACCGCTGTGGTACCTGTAGGGGGGCAGTTGGCCGATTACCTGCGCTCCCACAACATCATGAGCACAACCGCAGTGCGCAAGACCATGAACTGTGGTGGTGAGAGTCTTTGAACAGGACCTCTAGATGTGTGTGTGTGTGTGTGTGTGTGTAAGTGTAACTTGGATTGTAGATGTTGATGTTAAATAAGCAGGTGCGTCTGTACTGAATGTGTGTGTGTGTGTATGCATTTGTGTGAGATTGGGTGTGTGTAAGAATGCATACATATGTGTGTGAATGTGTTTGTGTGGGGGGTGCATGTCCGTTCATATGTATATGGTGTGTGTGGGTATATGTGTGTGTGCGTTCATGTGTATGGGTGTGTGTCTGTTGTGTGAGTAGGGTTCGGAATGGAAGCGACATTCCTGCTGGTGGTTGGATTTTCCCAGTCAAAGGGTGTGGCCGTCTCGTTCCTCATCCTGGCTGTGGGGTTTAGTGGCTTTGCCATCTCCGGTAAAGTGTTTGTGAGAGTGTGTGTGTGTGTGTGTAAATGCATGTGTGTGTGTAATACTGTAAGAACACAAGTCTCTCTGATTTAATACGTACCTTGTTTGTTCTTGAGGCAGTGAAGAGGAGTAAATGTGTACATGTTTACATTTCTAGCAGAGAATTAGGTAAGAAGGCACTGATTTGGCATAATGTTGGTGCTAATAAAATAATGATAAAATAAAACAAACAAACAAACAAAAAACCCAATAATAATGTGCTAATAAATTAGCTCCAAGAACCGGAGCTTGAGTTAAAAATCAAATCTCATAAATTTGTCTATTTTCCTAATCAAAATGCTTCAATGTTTTATATTACTTGTAGCTACCACACAACATAAGTGGATATAGTCTGAATCATAACTGGTGTGGATGTGCTTCAGAGTGAAGTGTAACCAGCACCTGATGTAGGTTAAGCACTTTGAACAACTTCCCACACATGCTTCTTGTGTTGAAAGATTGGTTCTTTGTTGATTTTTACAGATTTGGTTGTAATCAAGAAGAACGTTTTACTAAGATGGTTTTAAGGACTTCTACACTGTTGGTTAATATACATGGCTAACCAAACTAACTAACCTACCTAGCCAACTAACCTAGCCAACTAACCTAATTTTGAGGTAATGGAGAGAACAAAATGGTTACAACTGTAAATCCGTTTTATTCTTAATGTGGTTGACTCTCATACAGTGGAGTAATGGTGATTCTCAGTTAAAGGACTTGCTGATGTGCTAGGCTTGGAGACCTGTGTTATGCTAATAATATAGCTAGTCACCATAGGCTGTGCTATGCTAATAATATAGCTGGTCACCATAGGCTGTGCTATGCTAATAATATAATATAGTTAGTCACCACAGACTGTGCTATGCTAATAATATAGCCGAGTACCACAGACTGTGCTATGCTAATAATATAGCTGGTCACCACAGACTGTGCTATGCTAATAATATAACTGGTCACTATAGACTGTGCAGGTCAATGCTGGGCAGTCATAGCATTCATGATGTTTAGGTTCTGGTGGTGGTGACCAAACCACTGAGAGGCTTATGAAGTGGGGTAGTGTGGGAGTGAACACGATCTTAAAAATGAATCTTTTGGGGTTATAATTAGTACATAGTTCTTTCAATGTATATTACTGTATATTATTTAAAATATTTAAGTTATATTTGCTATGATTATATTTGGGGGGTGCAGAGCAGCTCTCTATTTATTCCAGGAGGGGGGAGCATATCCTTCTGTCCTCTCAGGATCCCCCCCCACAGGGGTAAGGATGTAGTTTCACTCTGTGTGTCTGTGCAGGGTTCAACGTGAATCACTTGGACATAGCTCCGCGCTACGCCAGCATCCTGATGGGCATCTCTAATGGAGTGGGCACTTTATCAGGCATGGTGTGTCCTCTCATAGTGGGAGCCATGACCAAACATAAGGTAGACACACACCCACACACACACACACACACACACACACACACACACACACACAACATATTGTCTCTGTCACTCGTTTTCTCCCTTTCTCATGGTATCCACCCCTATTCATCTTTTAAGCTTTTCTCTCTATCATTAATCATTCATTCATCATTCATTCACTAACACACACTCCTTTCTATATCTTCCCTCACACCCACTCCTCTCCTACCCTTTCTCCCCTCCCCTCTCCCCTCATTCTGTCTCTAGACGCGTGAGGAGTGGCAGTATGTGTTCCTCATTGCCTCCTTGGTTCATTATGCTGGTATTATCTTCTATGGTGTGTAATTATCTCTCATACTTTCACTCTTTACATCTCTCCTTCTCTTGGGCTCATATCTTAATCTCTCAACAAATTTCAAAACATTACATTAATTTTATTACACACTGTTTTACTTATTTTATTTCTTTATGTGACTAACATTCAAGTAGATATAATTTTCATAAGAGTGTAAATTCTGAAAGGGACTGGTGCTTAGGAATCATGAAAAAGATTGATTGTGATGATTAATGAAATCATGGATGATGTAAGTGTTGATGTCTAATCAATGATGTCACAGGTGTTTTCGCATCTGGCGAAAAGCAGCCATGGGCGGAGCCAGAGACCACCAGTGAAGAGAAGTGTGGAATTCTGGGTGAGGACGAGCTAGCAAATGAGACTGAGGAACTGTATCAAACAGGGGGGGGTGGCTATGGAGCAACCAGCCAATTGTGTGACTCTAACGTGGTAGAGTCTGGAGGGGGGCTTGGGCCTCTGACTGGGACAAAATGGAGCAGTACGTCCAGCCAGTAGGGAAAACCAGCTTTAAGAATGGAGAGGAGGACAGAGAGCGAGAGACATAGCAAGAAAGAGAGAGTGAGACGCACAATTATTGAACATCTCTGTCTGAGAGGAAGTGCTGAAGATCA
>JAOYMR010000007.1:22242510-22260436 GCA_025802075.1 Tenebrosternarchus preto
ATAAAACGGTTTATACGTTCCTCAGTCTCGTGAGTCCTGTCGGCTTTTTTGGAAACCCTCGGGGCTCAAACGTTACATAACCTTAGAAAATTTTGTTGTAATCTTTGTTTGTGCTACAGTCATTGCTGTTCTCTAATTATGATTTTCACATTTTTTGCTAAATAAAGGTTTCATATTGATATACTTTGATTATAATGTAAAACACTGGTCTAGTGGCATGGTGTACCCCTTACAAAAAACCCTTCAAATGTTGATCAATGTAGATTATATTATTTCTGAAAAAATCAAGTTCATACATTTTTCTCTAATTTTGATCTCCAGTGTACACACATTTACACTGGATCATATACACTCACACATGGACACACACATACTCACACAGCCAGCCCTAACTACAGGACTGTCCTTAAACACATACACACACCCTTTTGGTGTGTCAGCATTCTGAGCTTTGCTATTTACACGCACGCACACACACACACATGCATAAACACATTGTCACACTAGTACATAATGGCAGTCACATACTGAGGCTTGGATAAGCACACTTAGTTACTCTTCCTGTCTGTTTCCAAGAAGGCAAAAGCTGTGTGGTTATCTGGAAGAATAAACAGTACTTACTCAGCACTAATTTACATATGTGAAAAAGAAAAAAGATTTGGATCTGGTGATTTGTTTTTAGAGGCCAGTCAAAGCCAAGTGTGAGAGCTTCCTCTTTTAGGTCTGAGCAGTTCTCAGGCTTCTGCCCTTCCCCTGCCTTCTTCTGCTGTCTCACAGGCTCCTCCCCCTTCCCCCTGCCTCTCCTGCTGTGTCACAAGCCCCTCCTCCTCCCCCACTCTCTCCTACTGTCTCACAGGCTCCTCCCCCTTCCCCTGCCCTCTTCTGCTGTCTCACAGGCTCCATCTCCTGGTGGTTCTGGTGTTTCTTAGACTCCACCCCCTGCTTTTCCCTGCATTATTCTTGGCTTGATCATTAAAGGTATGTGAATTTTTTTAATGACAGTGTCTAAAAACCTCATAGCAGCTGCAGGGGTCCACAGAGTAGTGTGTATCTGCACAAAGTTTTAGAACACTTTTTTTGGTGCATTTTTTTTGGTACATTTACCAATTTTTTTTTTAATATTTACTCATCACAGTTTTAATAATTCTGATTTTAATGATGTATTTTTACATTTAGATTTTCTATTTTAATATTTACTCTTTACAGCTGCATATTTTAGATATTATTTAGATTTTCTATATTAAAATGTTGTACAACTCTTATAATATACCTATCTTTACTGTTGTATATTTGATATACTGTATTATTGACCCTTCACAGCTGCAGAAGCAGCTTCTTGGACTTCTGTGAAGTGTATAAAAAAGATATTCAGCTGTAAAATGACTCTAAAGGAACTTTTATTTGTGTTGATAACAAAACAGCTGAATGTGTCCTCGTGTGTGAGTGTGCACACACCTGTGTGTGTTTGTGTATGTAAGTCCATGCCTAATCTAATTCCAGCTGATCTTTATGAAATACGAGTAGGTCTGTACTGCCCTCCTATGGTAAAAGATGATATTACTTAAACTGACAGATTCAATTCAGTGCATGAATAACATTGTGATGCCTAGAAAATCTTACTGGACATTCTGTTTTTAGTTTGCTTTTTTAGTTTTTTCTTAATTATTTATATATTTTTCCTGAATAGGAGATTAGCAACAAGAAAAGCTATTTATATTTCAATACACAAATTTCATTTATATTTTCATATAAATTCATTTATATTTCATACACAAAGAAATTTAAGATGCTTTACAAATAAAAGTAAAGGACAAAAGGAGTTGAATTAAAGGGAAAAGATAATGATAAAATAAAAAAATAAGAATTATGATAATTAAAATAAAAAAAAGAATTATGATAATTAAAAAATTATGATAAAACAATAAAAAAACAGGATAATTAAAATCTAACAAAAATAATGATAATTAAAATACATTGGAAATCAAATAAAAAAATGTAATGAAGTATTTTAACAGTATGGATTGTCCATCTGGGTTTAACAGTAGGTATGGATTTTTCCTCTGGGTTTAAAATGTCATAAACTTGGCATTTTGGCTGATTGCTGTCACATTTAAATCACTGATTTTCATTTGAATGACTTTTACATTATTTTTACAATGATTATAGAAACCATTTTAGCTCATAATGAAACATGGAACTAAGGTGAGACAGTTCTGAACTAGGGTGAGGCAGTTCTGAACTGTCAGCACCGAAGCTTGGGTTTGAACTCAGGTTTGTTCTCCAAGTCTTTTCAGTCTTTTCAGTAGTAAATCTGTCACTTTAAACTGGCATAACTATAATTCCAGTGTTGATTATAATCGTATTTTTGTTATCTTTTTGGTACAAAATGTAACTGGCACTTGTGTGGTTGGTGTGTGTCAACTGAAAAAGGATTTGATCAGCAGAGTTTAGTCAATAGTTCTTAGATAAGGTCTGTCATCCTCTCTGCTACATAGAGATCACTAGAAGCCTCGGAAAACATAATGAATGACATGACGGCAGAAATCTCCACACTGACCAATTAGCACAGTCCAAGAAAATCATAATTAATTAGAAAATGGCTGCACTAAGTAGTAGACATTGTAAGTGTCTTGCTCTCCCCAGTCTAAAGAGACATCCGGGAAGAGACATCCAGGGCTGAGCTTCAGTGCCACTGTGGGACCTCTGGAGCAACTGCTGAAGAACCGCTAACCCTAACCATAACCCAACCACTGAAGAACCGCTAACCCTAACCAAAACACTGAAGAACCGCTAACCCTAATCCAACCGTAAACACACAGCATCTTGATCTCTGATTGTGCAGAAAGGCTTTTGCTCAACAGTTGACTATGGCTGCATCATACAGAGTGACAGTATAACCTGCAGAATTGAGAGATGCATCATTATAGTTCACTAGGGAAACTACTGATATAACATTAGAATAAGATGAGAATAAGAAAAGGATATTAGATTAGGATTAGATTGGAGAAAATTATGGTTGTTCAGGACACAACTAAAAGGTTCAAGACACTGAATATGGATAAATCAAGTACTGCCATATATAACCAATATGCATTATGAGGACATTTCTATTTTTATGAATATTGTTAACTGTCTAAAGTCTGAACTGACCTTTCCCAGATGTGACCATAATAGGCAAAAGTATTATGACACATTCTTGCATCACCTCCAGAAACTGAACAGGAACCAAACCAGAACAGACTGCAGAAGACAAAGTTTTTGTTAATGTGAGAATCAAACAGTTTGGAAACAAAACGCTCAGAGTGTAGATCTCTAAAAGCCTTGTGCTCTCTGCTTCTCTGGACAGGAACAGGCGGATGCTGTGCACACTGTTACTCCCAGAATGCAGTGGAATGGAAGATAAACTGAACTGAGCAGAAAGAATAATGGCATATGTAGTCCATTGTCTATTTACCATCTGTGTGTGTAGTACCACTGTCTGATTGTGATGCAAAATACTGAAAGCAGCATAATGCTGTAGTCAAACTCTGTCATCACTTAAATCAGAAGTCAGAGGTCAGAGGTGAGGGTTCACTATGTCTTCATGACTGCTGCACCATTGCACCACTGACATCATGCCAGCACTTCCAGCCAGGTGTGGTGTGTGAATGCTGAGCTGATCTGGTGTGTGAATGCGGTGCTGATCTGGTGTGTGATTGCGGAGCTGACTTGGTGTGTGAATGCAGAACTGATTTGGTGTGTGTTCTGAAGTTCAGTAGCTGTAACAGGGCTCATGTCTGTACACTCATTACATGGTGAATAACATCAAACAAGCAGGGCACTTGTTAAGCAGGTCTCTGACAAACACACTCACACTCACAGCCATACGTGCACACTTGTACACATACCCACACCCATACCTACCCACCATTTACACACACACCCATACACTCTCATTCATGTACACACACATATACAGACATTCACACTCATATTCTCCCACGCATTCTATCACACCCGTTACCCTTTACACACACACACACACACACACACACACACTGCAGATTAAGTCATGCTCTCCTTCTGTCTCCTCTGTCTGTCCATGACCCATTTATGAGTGTGTGTGTGTGTGTGTGTGTGTGTGTGTGTGTGTAAAGGGTTAACTCTGAGCAGTAGAGAGCACAGTTCTTACAAGTGGAACACGAGAAGGATATTTATACACACACAGTCCTATAGGGTATTAAAACGATTTCTTGTAAATAATACTACATAGACACATGCAGTTGGGAATGGACTGCTCAGTTGAGTAAGGGTTTGATAAATTTTTAAAGCAAGAAGGAACTCTCTGTGTGTGTGTGTGTGTGTGTGTGTGTGTGTGTGTGTGTGTGTGTGTGTGTGTGTGTGTGCGTACAAACATTTATTGGGTAGCAAGAGACTGAGATATAGGATTGTTTTTGTGTGTGTGAGGGTGTGTGTGTGTGAGAGAGAGAGGGAGAGCATATGTGTGTGTGTGAGAGAGAGAGGGACGGAGAGAGAGAGAGAGGGAGGGAGGGAGAATAAGGTATGAAGACAGGAAATGCTTCAGTACCTCTGTGGATGTAGTTGGGTATGATGGTGGAATTCTGCAGTTTCTTCTTCTCCTGTTGATTCACTACTGGACTTTGTACACTTACCTACATGTGTGCTGTCACAAAGACGCTGGGTGCCTGGAGACGCAGCGAAGAGGAAGAGTAACAGACAGGCAAGACGAGGAAGATGGGCAGAGGACCAAAACCCAGATGAACATGGTTCAGTCAAATAAGGTACTTACTGTGTTGTGATGTTGGGTTAGTGTGGGTACTGTGTTGTGTTGTAGTTGAATGATGTTGGGTTAGTGTGGGTACTGTGTTGTAGTTGAATGATGTTGGGTTAGTGTGGGTACTGTGTTGTAGTTGAATGATGTTGGGCTAGTGTGGGTACGATCTGCTAAAATTTGAGAGAGAAGGAGACAGAGAACATCAGATCTGCCTGCCCTCAGGAGCTGTGACACACTTCTGAAGAAAAGAGGAAATTCTCTCAAAAACTTAAAGGATTGGTCAGTGTGCATACTTGTGTGTGTGTGTGTATACACACACATACACACACACAAATACACATGCACATAGGAAGGTAACGTCTATATTTTAGGAAAAATATTATGATCTTTTTGTGTGTGTGTGCACGTGTGTGTGTGTGTGTGTGTGTGTGTGTGTGTGTGTGTCTTTAGGGGATTTACTCTGAGTATGGGCTCTGGAGACTCTAGGTAGTTCACACTATGCAGAGAATATCATATCAGAAATGTGAGTGAATCAGGATTATTTGAAAGTTAATCAACTAACCAAAGGAAAAGGGAAATGGCTGAAGTTCACCAGCAGTTCCACACAGTGATGACTCCGCCCATATCAATGACTCCGCCCACATATGTGACTACGCCTGTTTATGATAGCCTCTGCTGTTTGGCTGGGCATGATGTGGGTGTGCATAGTTAATCATGAACTTGGTCTGGGAGGGTCTTAACTGTAGCATTAACAGTAACACAAATCAGTCATGCATCATAGGCCAAGACTGAGAAGATTTTGAGTGACAGTGTGGACATATTGATGTGTGGAATGACATCTGAATCCGTGAAACCAGAGTTACTGAAATCTGCTCTACTGAACTGTTTTGTTGATGCAGATACTGTGAGACCATATCATTGTTGTGGGTGTCAGTGTGCGTAATCTTAATGCTATCTATTAGAATGTCACAGGATGACGAATATTTTCCACTGTGTTACACTGTGATTTTGCTCTGTTCATGGTGTGACCTGTTCTGTTTGTGGCGTGCCCTGTCCTCCAGTGTGATTCTTCTCTGTTCGTGGTGTGACCTGTCCTCCAGTGTGATTCTTCTCTGTTCGTGGTGTGACCTGTCCTCCAGTGTGACTCTGTTCTGTTCGTAGTGTGACCTGTCCTCCAGTGTGACTCTGTTCTGTTCGTAGTGTGACCTGTCCTCCAGTGTGATTCTGCTCTATTCGTGGTGTGACCTGTCCTCCAGTGTAGCCATGGTACTGAGGGCAGTTCTGTTAGGATCAGGGTTGGGGTAATACCTTAAAATTTACAATACCTTGAAATAACTAATTTTCTACAGGGCTATGAAAATGTAACGTGTAGGTCACCTGATCTGTCCATGTTTGACTAATATGTGCGTAGCTGTCTGATCTGTGTGTCGCTGTCTGATCTGTCTGTTTTTATCTGATCTGTCCATGTCTGACTGGTCTGTTTGTTTCTATCTGATCTGTCTGTTCCTATTTGATCTGTTTATAGCTGTCTGATCTGTCTCTAAGTGTTTGATCTGTCTGTGGCCAGATCAGATAGTGGTAGGTGTAATATGAGAAAACTCGCATCCATACATGCATCTTGCGAAAAAATGTAGAAAACCATGTAGTTTTACTCTAGCAGGTTAATTTACCTGCTTTACTGTAGCTGGGAGAAGTTTATAAATGACTAGCATAGCATGTAGTTAAGAATCAAAAATGCTATTTCCAATAAAATGTACTGTTACTATATTACATGGTCAAATAAACATCCACATGTTCAGAATAAACATCCATACATGAAGTACATAAAGAATAAACCTTAAGGACATGAAGTACATAAAGTACATCAAGACACACGACATACTCTAGAAGCTTCAAAAACAAGATTCAGTAGTGTGAAGGTTTCAACAGTGAAGCGTAGTATTCTGGCCCACTGGAACATGTGTAAACCCAGTAAAAATGGCCCACTAGAACATGTGTAAACCACATAAAAATGGCCCACTGGAACATGTGTAAACCCAGTAAAAATGGCCCACTGGGACATGTGTAAACCGAGTAAAAATGGCCCACTGGGACATATGTAAGTGCAGTACCTGCTCAGTGAAGCTGTATCATGAATTACACAGTGAACCTGTCTATCTATCTGCTTTAAACAATGAACCTGTCTAACATAACTTTATCTAAATTAGCTACTTTAAACAGTGACCATTTCCTTTAAATATTGAATGTCACCGCATTTTAGTTCATGTATTTGCTTCTAACAATTCTTTAATTTAAAGTACGTTTATTATATTTTAATATATTTTGATTTTTTGGAGCAGACATGCCTCTCTAATACCTGGTACAGGTTTCTGCTTATAACTGAAGGTCAGCTGTAATATTAGTCTGTAATAGAGCTGTAAGCCTTATGTTTTGCAAAGATAAGATCTGATTTTGTGTTTGTAAGTAACAATGTAATATGTTCATTATCTTTTAAAGGTGATGCATTCCTTTTCAAATGTATGTGATCAGTACGTTCAGCAAACAAATATGAGTTTTTGTAACAGAAATAACATTAATTAAATTTGTCAGTCAGGATTTAGGCCTCATTGTAGTACAGAGACAGCCTTGGTTAAAGTGGTAAATGACCTACTTCTGGCCTCTGATCAGGGTTGTGTCTCTTTGCTTGTGTTACTTGACTTTAGTGCAGCTTTTGACACTGCTGTTCATACCATTCTCCTCCAGAGACTAGAAAATGTTGTTGGAATTAAGGGAACAGCTCTTTCCTGGTTTAGGTTTTACTTGACA
Organism: Tenebrosternarchus preto; assembly: GCA_025802075.1. Taxonomy (NCBI): domain Eukaryota; kingdom Metazoa; phylum Chordata; class Actinopteri; order Gymnotiformes; family Apteronotidae; genus Tenebrosternarchus; species Tenebrosternarchus preto. The sequence goes on from JAOYMR010000007.1 coordinate 22,250,090, forward strand.
GATTATCAGTTTGTTGATGTAAATGGGGACTCTTCGGAGTAAGTTGAAGTTTGGTGTTCCTCAAGGTTCTGTTTTAGGGCCATTGATTTTTTCTTTGTATATGCTGCCACTGGGTGAAATTACTTGTAAGCATGGTGTCAGCTTCCACTGTTATGCTGATGATATGCAGCTATACATAAAGTATACACACAGCATAGTAAAGTAGAGGAATGTGTAGAGGACATTACTAAAGTAGAGGAATGTGTAGAGGACATTACTAAAGTAGAGGAATGTGTAGAGGACATTAGGCAGTGGATGCTGAGAAATTTCCTTTTATTAAATTCAGATAAGACAGAAGTACTTGTACTTGGACCACAGGTAGACAGAAGGAATCTTTATGATTACAAAGTAACTCTGGATGGGCTTGCAGTTGCATCAAGTACAGCAGTATAATACCTTGATGTGATTACTGACTCCAGTCTTTCACTTGTAGCCCATGTAGATAATATGACTAGGAACGCCTTCTTTCACCTCAGGAACATTGTCAAGATACAAAATGTAATGTCACTACATGTTTCAGAAATACTAGTTCATGCTTTTGTTACCTCTAGGTTGGATTATTGTAATGCCTTGCTGTCTGGATGTTCCAGTAGGAGCATAAACAATCTTTAGTTAGTCCAGAATGCAGCAGTTAGAGTCCTTACTAGAACTAGAAGATATTAACATATCACACCCTTCTTATCTTCACTGCATTAGCCAGGAGGGTTTTGTAAACTGGGATGTTTTGGAAGCTGGTCACCCTCCTATTTCACAAGTTCAGTCAAGTTTGTGACAGTGATTGGCTGGACACTTAATGTCCCAGGGCTCCCACATGTCTCTGTTATCTCCTGTTTCTCCCCTTTTTAGTTATGCTGTTATAGTTAGTCCTGAACGTCACTCACTGCTGTTAATGGATAGACTTTACTGTTTGTATTATTGTTATTGTGGTGCCCGATGGTTGGCAAGAGGAGTTTGACCCCCCCCCCCCAGTTGAGTCTTGGTTCTTCTAAAGGTTTCTTCCTCTTGCTCTCAGGGAATTTTTCCTTGCCACTGCCACCCTTGGCTTGATCACTGTGGACTGCTATGATAAAGCTGCTATGATACAATAGTTGTTGTTAAAAGCACTATATAAATACATTTTCACTTGGCTGAACTCAATTTTAATCAGAAGGGGTCCTTAAAATCTGTAAGGAACTGGACAGCAGCACAGTTTGTGTTGCTTTGGCACAGCAATCCAGCACATTCGATCTGAAATAAAAGTGTCCCTGGGGTTAAAGTAGAGAATGGAGCCTTTAATTGGAGGATATTTACATTTCTGCTGGGTGAGCTGGCAGGAACACAAGTCTTCCAGAGCCACTGTGTTTCAAAGCCGAGTCTCACACTCGACCCGAGCTGTGTACAAATAAGAGGCTGAAGAAACACAAACTTGCACACTGCATGTGTTAGAAGAGGAACCTGACACTGCACATTCACATACAGCGAACCTTGTGAATACGCTCTCATGGGGGGGTTAACTGCTTTTCTCTTAGTCAGCTGTGAGTGCCTGAAGGACTATAACACTGTGCCTAGGATGTACCATTGTGTATGTTAGTGTATGAAGTGTTAGGCTGATATGCTGGAAGCAGATCAGTGTGGTCCAGGTCATATGGACTGATTTCACAAATTATTGGTTCATCAGATCCTAACTAATCAATCCATCAGTTACTAATCAATTAATCTTTAACAACACAAATGTGTTTATTTTATCATCATGTTGTGTTCACTTAAGAAAATATGAATGTTACAAAATATATATAAATCTAAGATTTCCAGGCACTCCCCTGGGTAGCTAGTGTTAGCTTTATTAGCCTGGGTTAGCCACACTCTCCTGGGTAGCTAGTGTTAGCTTCAGTAGCCTGGGATAGCCACACTCCCCTGGGTAGATGAAATGTTCCTCCCTAGCTTACTGCATGTTAAGTTTGTCTGTATTGTTCCACCATCACTGAATTGCAGGATTTCCAAAGTAAAAGGGGAAAAACCATTTATGGTGCTGTCTTCACACCTGCAGTCAAGCCCAGCTGTGGGGCTAAAACCCAGCTGTGGTACCCAGCTTGAAAAGTCATCATATGGCACCCAAAAACTGGATGTTTGTGATTCTGAAAACCATCAACTGCTCTTCTGTTCTGCTCTTTGTTCTGTACTGTGCTGTTCGTTTTGTGCTGTTCATTCTGTTCTCTTCATTCTGTGCTGTTTGCTCTGTGCTGTTCGTTCTGTTCTCTTCATTCTGTGCTGTTTATTCTGTGTTGTGCTGTTCGTTTTGTGCTGTGTTGATTGTTCTTTGTTGCCCAATTGTTCTGTGCTGTGGTGATTATTCTTTGTTGTGCTGTTTGTTCTGTGCTCTTCACTCTATGAGCTTTTCTTCTGCTGTCTCTGTGTAAACCCAACTACTATTACTATTTTTTATGAATATTTTCATTAGTATTGTAGCTGTTAATACTGTTTTTTATTACAAAATCACTTTATGCTGGCCTTAATTGGAGTATACCATTTTCTGCTCCTCTCCTCAAGAAACCAGACACAACCACCTCTGGGATAGGGGTATCAGAGCACATAGAGATATTAAATTCCTGTATTTTATTTGGAATATCACTAACAAGTGTCATTATGCCTCTGTGATTTTGGCGTTTGAATTGAGTGGCTGGCAGAGAGAGAAAGACAGACAGAGAGAGATGGGAAGAGAGAGAGACTGGGAGAGAGATGGGGAGGGAGATAGAGACAGAGAGATAGGGAAGGAGAAAGACAGAGAGAGAGATGGGGAGGGAGAGGGACAGAGAGAGAGAGAGAGACAGGAAGAGAGACAGAGAGAGAGTATGAAGGGGCAGGACTTGGATGTTCCACTTTTTTACGGGGCACAGAAGTGGGACAATCTGTTCCTTGGAAGTTCTCCAATTAAATTTTCTGGGGACCCATTCACTGAAAATATCTATATCCATACTCTGTCCTACATAGAGAAAGAGAGAGAGAGAGAGAGAGAGAGAGAAGATGCAGTAATGGTGGTGAAAGCAGGAAAAAGGCAACACATGTGTTTGAAGGTGTTCTGAGATATAAAACAAACAGAAAAAGCACGAGACGGTGCTGTAGGGGACGTATGATGGAGTGGAAGAAGGACTGTGAAGATAGGAGAGAGCTGCTCATGTTCCTTCTGTAGTTCCACTGAAACATAAATACAGGCAAGAGTTTGAACGTAAAAACGCACAGAAAAGACCAAAAACCAGCAGATGAACAGATTAAACAAACCTTTACATTATTACCTCAAACCCTCCTCTGTCCAACTCGGTTGTTAATAAAAAGTCGAAAAAGTATTTTTGAAGTATTTTTGAAGTGTTACGTGATGCCCCATATCCCACAAGTCCCAGATCTGGATTCTGGATTCTGAACTGAACCATTTAATCAGAGAAGCCATACGATCTGTGTTATAAATGTACCACACTATCATCAGAGAAGCCATACGATCTGCGTTATAAAGTTAGGAGCAAAGAAAACTTGAAAAATATGTGACTGTACAATTGAGGATTTTATTTTTTGAACACTTATGCGAGAAATGTAAAATATTTTGTCTACTCTTTCAGGGCCACTGAGTGTTAATACTTAGAAGTGGTCATTTGTTTTCGAACTTTCTAATTGTTTGCTTGTGGTTGTAAATGCACTGTTTGGCTCCACAGAACAGACTGATAGCAGCTTAATACCCTATAGTAGATAGCATCCTAATACTCTATAGTAGATAGCATCTTAATATTCTATATTAGATAGCATCCTAATACTCTATAGTAGATAGTATCTTAATATTCTATAGTAGATAGCATCCTAATACTCTATAGTAGATAGCATCCTAAAACTCTATAGTAGATAACATCCTAGTACTCTATAGTAGATAGCATCTTAATACACTATAGTGGATAGAAGCTTAAACAAAACTGCTTTAGCACTTACTCATAGAATGTATCCTAGCCAGTACAGTAGGTTAGAGTTCAATGTACCTTTGAACTAGAACACTGTTAAAATACAGAAACCAATGATGATCCTAGAAAAAGGGCAGAAGTACAAGCTCTATCTGACAATTATAAGTGTAATACCAAACAATACTAGACAATACCAGACAATATTAGACAATACCAAACAATACTAGACAATACCAGACAATATCAAACAGTACTAAACAATATCAAATAATAAGTGCTAGAGTTTGAGTTATTCAGCAGTTTGAGTTACTCAGCAGTAAAAAATTGATAATGCCCCATCAGTGATCATTTAAAAACTATAATAGATAATGCTTCAGTCTGCTTTTGAAGACAGTGGGACTCTGCTGTCTGGACAGTCAGTGGATGATGTTCCACCATCTTGGGACAGGACAGAAAATAGTCTTGATGCTTGTCCTCCATGAGAATTGAAGCATGGGGTTTCAAACTCAGCGTACTTGAGGTTTGAAGAACTCAAGGTTTGGATTGTGTGTTGACCATCATCATTATGTCGAAGGGGCTTGTCCTGATCATCAGGGTTTTAAATTTGATGCAGGCAGCTACAGGAAGCCAGTGAAGGGAAAGCAGCAATGGAGTGATGTGTGTGAGCTTTGGAAGGTTACAGACTAGTCGTGCACCTGTGTTCTGGATCAGCTGTAAAGGCCTGATGGTCCATAGAGGAAAACCAGCAAATAACAAGTTGCAGTAGTCGAGCTTGGAGATGACGAGAGACCTGTACCTGGGTGGCTTCCTGTGAAAGGAAAGGCCGAATCCTTCATTTGTTACTAAGGAGAAATCTGCAGGACCGGGTCAAGTTTCATACATAAGTTGAGAATGACATCTGGTTGTTCAAAGTCATGCCCAGGCTATGGGCAGCTTGGGGTGGTAATATCAAGAGGTTCTCAAAAGTGAGGTCATGATGATGATTGGAGTCCCTGGGATGTTCAAAAGTATGTACAGATGTACAGAAACTCAGTTTTACTGGGATTGAAGTGTTGGGCTGTGATCCATGCTATAATGTCTGTCACAAATGCAGAAAAACACTTGGAAACTTGGGTGTGGGAAGAAAAGAATTTATGATATGCACTTCCTATTTACCTTTGCTAACCTGGTATGCTGATAGTTTACTGTTTATCCTGTTCATTAGGAGGAGAGAGAGATTTCTGGGTCCTCAGCAGTAGCAGTGTATGTGTGTACTACCTGACCCTATGTGTCTGTGAGGATACTATCTTTGTTTTGACCATCAATCTAGGTAGAACTGGATATAGGAGAATAGACCTGCGAACAGTGGTGAACTGACAATATTTAATTTATCTTTAATTCACGTAATGTTGCTAAACTGTAAAATACACTGTTCTTAAAGGACACTGAGAAACTTATTACTGGACGGAGCGAACTCTTCTCTGGTTGTCTGGTTGCTGAAGTTATCATCATTTGCTCCTCACATTCTCCAGTGTTCCCATCTCTTGGTCTTTCTGTCTTCTGTTTCTCTCCCTGAACAGTTCCTGCACCAGATGGGCCTCAGCCACTGTCATAATCACCAGATTCAGACTGGATATCTTCCTGTCTGCCCAGGCATCTGCATTATTGCTTATGACCTCCACTATTTCACTAGTTTAACACGTGTTAACAATGCAATTTAATATATTGCCATAATGTTTTTCTGTTTTATCTCATGATTATTATGGATAATTATGGATTATTGTTGCTCTTGTTGTGCTGGCTGGTGTCTCCTTGGGGAAGATGGGGATCTCCTCAAGGTTTTTTCTGTCATTTTTGGCTACTCACTGCAGGCTTGGACCAGGTCCAGCTTTGTCACAACAGCTATTGTAAAAAGTGCAAGATGAGCAGACCTGTGAACAGAGATGAGCAGACCTGTGAACAGAGATGAGCAGACCTGTGAACAGAGATGAGCAGACCTGTGTGGTTTGTTCTTTCATCTCTTGTTTGAGTGACTGAGTGCTCTCTGCTGCTTTTACTGACTCTCTCTCTCTTTCACTCACTCACTCACTCACACACACACACACACACACACACAGTTTCTCACACTCTTTCACATTCCCTTTCTCTCACAATGTCTTCCTTACACGCACATGCTCTCACACTATATCCCTCTCTTACACTATATCACTCTCACACCATATCACTTTTGCACACAATCTCTCTCTCTCTTTTCTCTCACACTATTTCTATCTTCTTTCTCTCTCTCTATCTCTCTCATCTCCCTCTCTCTTCCTTTCCTCTTTCTCTAACCCAGCTGGGTCTCCAGAGAGAATAAATAAATAGGACAGTGCTCTATTTCTCTTGTCTTACCAAAATGTCACCTGTCCATCTCCCATACACAGAGCCAATCAGAGAAGAATACCTGCACTCTACTTTGGTCATTTTGGGCAGGTGTGAAACAAAAGGTTCGTGCAGTGATGCAGTAGTGTGTGGCTGGGAGATGGTGTGGAGATCTATGAGGAGTTTGAGTTTTGCAGTGTAATTGTGTGTTGGCGGTATTTGTAAAGTGGGTTACTGGGTTGGGCACAAGAGGAGGATCAGGGGAGGAGCCAGAGCAGCTAAATACTGCCAGTTGAGCTTATAGGACCACTCACCAGAGTGTGACACACACACAGAAATACACACGCACAAATACACACACAGAAATACACACAGACACATACAAATACACACAAACTAATCCCACAAAATAATCATATAAACACACAAACTCACTAGCACACACACACACAAAGACACCCGAAAGCGCTGAGGATTGTGAGCAGATATGTTTGTCTGGAGTCCTTCCACTTTCTCTCATCTAATACCGGTATCCTCCTGTCCTGAGTCCACAGTACAGTACACCACAGTACAGTACACCACAGTACAGTACACCACAGTACAGTACACCACAGTACTGTACCCACAGTACAATACCCACAGTACAGTAGTAATAGTGCAGTGCACCACAGTACAGTACACCACAGTACTGTACCCACAGTACAGTACCCGAAGTACAGTAGTTATAGTGCAGTGCACCACAGTACAGTGCACCACAGTACAGTACACCACAGTACAGTACACCACAGTACTGTACCCGCAGTACAGTACACCACAGTACAGTAGTAATAGTGCAGTGCACCACAGTACCCACAGTACAGTACACCACAGTACTGTGGGTATAGTACAGTACACCACAGTACAGTACCCACAGTACAGTAGTAATAGTGCAGTGCACCACAGTACAGTACACCACAGTACAGTACCCACACTACAGTACACCACAGTACTATACCCACAGTGCAGTACTCACAGCATAGTACTCACAGTACAGTAGCAACAGTGAAGTACACCACAGTGTAGTACCCACAGCACATCACAGTACAGCAGCAACAGTGCAGTACACCACAGTATAGTACCCACAGTACAGTACCCACAGTGCAGTACACCACAGCATAGTACTCACAGTACAGTACCCACATCATCATCACTATACTCCAACCACATCATCATCACTACTCCATCGACATCATTATCACTACATCACTACACTCCACACACACATCATCATCATCATCACTACACTACACATCATCACTACACTCCACCCACATCATCATCATTACACTCTACCCACAACATCACTACACTCCACCCACATCAACACTACATCATCACTACATTCCACCAACATCATCATCACTATACTCCACCCACATCACCATCATGACATAACTGGACGACAGCATCTACACCTCGGACAGCTGAACGAAGCTTGTATCACAGTTACTATTACAACATGACTCATAACACATGAAGCTTGCATCAGTTACTGTCACAACATGACAGATTACATGTGACACAGTTACTACTACAATATTACTGATAGCACGTGAAGCTTGTATCATAATTACTGTTACAACATGACTGATAACTCGTGAAGCTTGTATCACAGTTACTATTATATCATGACTGATAACATGGAGCTTCTATCACAGTTAATATTACAACATGACTGTTTGGGTAGAACCTAGAACTCTCAAGCTATAAGAGGGTGTAAAATGTTGCATTTGTTTTTCCTGAGGGAAATGAATGATTATAGAGTATAGGCATCTTAACAGGAGGTGCTATAAATTTAAAGTATTGCATAAACTGAATCCAAATACGAAGAGTGGAATGTACCAATGGATTGGTAGAATGGCCACCTTAAGTGGTAAAAGGAGGTAGAGAGTAAATGTGCACAACAAGAACAAAGAACAGGATCGAGCCTCCAAATCCTATCAAGCTGACCCAGGAGACTGAAGCCATTAAAGTAACTTTTGTACATTTGCTGCCCAATAGCAAAATAAAAAGTTAGGAAGAGAGAGGCTCGCTGCCTGTCAGCCTTACACTTGAAGCACGCACTCGAACAGGTTGAGCCTGGTCCCAGAGTGTTGAAGGGAGTTTTGGGCATATTTGGCCCAGGGGAGGTGTTACCCAGTTCCTGGTTCGCATGCTCCACCTGTCCGTTTGCCTGGGGATGGTAGCCCAACGTCACACTCACCGTCACGTTGAGGCTACTGAGCAGTTCCCACCATACCTGGCAGGTGAGCTGTCTGTGACAACGACCTCAGGGAGACCAAATTGCCGGAACATTTGCTGGAGGTGTATGGAGAACAGTTAGGGGCAGGAAGCGCACCATTTTGGAGAAGCGATCTACAATTACCATGACGATATTTCCCTCTGATTCTGGCAGATCCGTTATGAAGTCCAGTGCTATGTGGGACAACGGACGGTGGGGCGAGGGTAGGGGATGGAGCTTACCCACCGGCAGAGTACGAGGAGTTTTGCTCCCTGCGCACTCAGGGCAGAATACCACAGTGCGCACCACGTCTGCGTGCATCCCTGACCACCAGTACCATGCGCTTAGGAGTTGTCCTGTCCTAGTTGACCCCAGATGCCCAGGCCTCAGCGATGTGTGTGCCCATGTGATCAGGGAGTTGCGCAGACGGAGCGGAACAAACAGCCTTTGAGGAGAACAGTTCAGATGGGGATTAGCCGCTTGGATCTCCTGGTCCAGCTGCCAACTGATGTTGCCCACAAAGCAGGCAGACACAGTAGAACAACAAGATAATTTAAAATTTAGAGTAAGAGGGGCATAATCTGAAATAATTCTAGGATGATATTCTAAGATAACATCTGGAATGAAAGAGTTGTCTACAAAAAAATAATCAATACATTTGAATATGTTTGATGTGAATGAGAATAAAAAGATTCCTTGTGGGATTCCATATTTCTCAGCTGCACTGAGGTCGAGAAGCATTAGCAGAGATACATAACCTTGATCTGAAGCAAGGAGGAGATCATTAATTACTTTAACTAGAGCTGTTTCAGTGCTGTGGTGGGGCCTAAATCCAGATTGCAACTTTTCAAATTTGTGAGTCTGATGCAAATATACTCGTAATTGTTGGGTCACGGCTTTTTCTATGATCTTAGATAAAATGATAGGTCTGTAACTACATAATAGGCATCAAGATTTGGTTTCTTAATTAGAGGTTTAATAACTGCTAATTTACAGGCTTGGGTCATGTGACTCATGGTAATGGATGAGTTAACAACCAACAGAAGAGGTTCAATCAGAGCTGGTAAAACCTCCTTGAGTAAGTTTGAGGGAATTGAATCTAATGTACAAATTGTGCAATTCAGCAATGAAATAATCTTTTTCAATTCTGTTTGTGGGAGTGGATGGAAAGCTTCAACTGTTTCTTTGAAAACAACATTTTGTTCAATATCAGCCATACCAGATGACAGACCAGTGGGATTAGCTATTAAAGAACCTGCTGTATGGCTCATCGCTGCACCGCATTGGGATAGGACCAGAGCAAATTATGGTATTGGACGTCGTCTGGGCCAGTTTAACCACCTCTATAATATTAGTCTTAGTTATTTCTGAAGAGTGGTGTTCAGGTGGGCTAGCGTTGGCAGTAGATGAGTAAATCAGGGACTTATCACATTTAGTAGATTTAGGACTTACACTAGAAAACTTTGCTGCAGGGACAGTTGCTTAAATACTCTACAGCAGGAACGAACAGCAATTCCTCTCGACTATGGCTTGCAAACACAGTCTAGGAAGCGATCTTTAATTGGTTAGTTAAAGTATAAACAAAAGTATTATTACTGCAATTCAAATTACACTGTAGTAGCGGGAAGCAGCATCAGCAAGAAGTAGCGTCAGTGTAATAAAATGTTATCAGTAAATACTACAGTGTAATAAAATGTTATCAGTAAATACTACGGTGTAATAAAATGTTATCAGTAAATACTACGGTGTAATAAAATGTTATCAGTAAATACTACGGTGTAATAAAATGTT
>JAOYMR010000007.1:22276787-22301178 GCA_025802075.1 Tenebrosternarchus preto
GTGTCTGTAAGTTTGAAAGGTGTTGGAGGCTAATGGTGTCTGTCTGTCTCAATAATCAAGATGTGTATGATCGTGGCGGGGAAATAACTATAAATGCGGACACAATTAGAGCGTAAAATTGTACCAGCAAGAAATCCGCAAACACGCTAAGACCTACAGGAAAAAGCAGCTACATTGCCAAAATTAACAGCAATTACGGTAAAGTACAATACATAAACTTTTTTATTTGAAACTCTTTATCTTCCTGTGATGCAGAAGTATTTAACTTAAAAAAAAACTAAAATACTTTATTACAGAACAACATGTTCTTCTTTTACTACCGGCTGTAATCATTGAACAGTTGATGCACGGTGAACGCAAGTATTTTGCTGCTCAGGGGTAGCTAGACAGCCCTTTTTGCCAATACGCCATATTGCTTTTTCGTACTCAACACCACAGTGACTCACACTCAACACCACAGTGACTCACACTCAACACCATAGTGATTCATACTCAACACCACAGTGACTCATACTCGACACTTGTAACGATTGCCTACAGGTATTGCATCACTGCACATGTAGAAGGAGGAGTTGTAGCCCTCTGTGTGAGATGGTGAGCTGCTGTAGCACATCCTCCGGTCTGTTGTATGTATACTCTGAGCTACCTGGACAGTGATGGTGAGATGTTATCGTGACTTGTCATTAAATACCTCTTCTACCCCGCATGGAGTGTGTTCCTGTCTGTGTGCCTCCAAAGAAGCCAGGAATCAAGGCTAGCTCTTCCACCACATGCTCCTTTTCCACCATTACACATTACAGTCACTCATAATCTACTCCATGGAGTAGTGACTCATACTCAACACCACAGTGACTCATACTAGATACCAGTGACTCATACTCGACACCACGGAGCAGTGACTCCACTAGCTAGACAATCCATAGATCTGGCCAAACCAGACTTGACAGGGCATACTCAGTCCGTGAAGTGTGGCTACTCCTGTCACAGCGCCATCTCATGGACAACCTGCAAAACAAGCTGAGGAAGCAAAGAAAAGCACATGAACTCATAGGATAGTGAGGTGTACATAACAGCTTCCATAATTATTGGATGTGGTTAGGGTTAGAGAACAGGTTAGGATTACGGTTAGGGTTAGAGTTAAGGTTAGGGTTAGGGTGTCACCTGACCAGGGTTATAAAGAACCTGTGATCTAACACAAGACTATAAAGAAGGTTTTGTGGCTGTATACCAATGAGATGAAACACACACTCGCATTCAGCTGATTTGGGTCTCTAGCATTTCCACGTGTGGCATGTTTCTCCTCCCTGTGAGCTGCATATTCACAGTGTGTGTGTGTGTGTGTGTGTGTGTGTGTGTGTGTGTGTGTGCATGTTTATGTATGGAAATATAAAGGTCACTGGATGCTGACTTTTTGGCCTAGGGCATTCAAACTTGGCATAAACTCTGTGAATGTAGTGGGGGTATATCTATGGTATAATACTGTGGTATGTGCCAGGTGTCTAACCCTAACCCTAACCCTTTCTTATTGTAACAAAGCTCAGAATGGATGTCTTTCTGTCCAATTAGGAGAGCTGTGTCCGTGTACTCCTCTATCGGGGAGCCAATAAGGAGATGAAGAACAAGCATGGCCAAACCCCCTTTCAGGTATTACATATCGTTTTTGTCTGTTCCTAATCCTAACCCTGCTGGAAACTGTGTACACATGTGTGTGCTGATAAATATATGTTGGGTGTATATGTTTGTACGTGTTGATAAGTATAACCTGCCACCTCTGGGGACTCCATTGTTCTGCTAAGGGACTTCAATGCTCATGTGGGCAATAACAGTGAGCCATGGAATGGCCTCTCCAATCTGAACCCGATCGCAACGATCACTAAGTTCGAACACAAAGGTGTCCATAAATGAACATGCCACCGGGTCACCTTAGACCTCAGTTTTATGATTGACTTCGTAGTTGTTCCATCACACTTGTGACCACATGTTTTGGACACTTGGGTGAAGAGAAGAGTGGAGCTGTCAGTCAAAAGTGGTGAGTTTGATCAGATGATAGGTAAGGATGCCAGACAGACCTGGCAGACCCAAATGAGTCCTGAAGGTTTGGTGGAAAATTTGGCAAAGGAACCTGTCAGAAAGAGCTTCAACTCCCACATCTGACAAATATGCAGCCTTGTTCCGTGCTTCCATTGTCGATGCAGCTGATCAGCAAAGCTCTCAAAACCTATGGTCACAAGCTCTGGGTTGTGACCGAAAGAATGAGATTGCGGATACAAGGAGCTTTCTCTGTAGGGTGGTTAGACACTCCCTAAGAGACGTGTCTCAGGTGAGGAGCTGGGCAATCCAGGAGAGGCTCTGAGTAGAGCTAACGCTCCTCCAAGTTGATAGGAGCCAACTGAGGTGTCCTGGACCGGATGCTGCCCCCTGACCCAGAACCAGATAAGTGGTGGAAGATGGATGTGGATGTATGGTTTGATAAGTATATGTGGGGTCAATTTGTTTGTACATGTGTTGATGAGTATATGTTGGGTGTACATGTCTGTGTGTGTTTTCAGGTTGCTGTGATGTCTGGCCATTTTGAACTCGGAGAAATCATCAAAAATCATAATGACCAAGATGTAGGTAAGTTGCTGCATATGGATGGGTGGATGGATTGATTGTTTGATTGATTGATTGCATTGAATTACGGAAGGTTTCCAGAGAAACAGGAGGTTTGGACAGAGGTCCACACAGCTAATCTCATCACCCTTTTTGTTTCTTTCTTGGTCTGTAAATTCTCTCTCTCTCTCTCTCTCTCTCTCTGAGTTCCATTTTTGGAGTCTCCAAAATATGTTCCTCAGCGTGTTGAGAGTGGACGGGACCTACCAGTGACTATAACCATTCCGCACCCTCATCCTCTCTTACGGGCAAAGAGTGAGAATACTATGGCCACACCCCCTGACCCTGTAGCCCCACCCACCACTACGGCTGGTGTGACACGTGCACAGGTAGAACCCCACCACTGAGATTCAGAACCAGTAAAACTTTATGGAAGTTTTTAGTTAAAAAGGAAATAAAAAATTACAATTTTGATCAGTCATCACTAGCAGTGTCTTGTTACATTTACTAACATAGCTAAATTTTGTCTTGCTTTGAATAAACAGAAGAATAAAACAATGCAAACTAGAAAAAAGTATGTACATACACACCCATGATACAGTATATACACACCCATGATACAGTACATACATAAATACCCATGATACAGTACATACATAAATACCCATGGTACATACATACACACCCATGATACAGTACATACACACCCATGATACAGTACATACATATCCATAATACATACATACATACCCATGATACAGTACATACATACCCATGATAAAGTTTAGTTTATAAATAAATACATTAACAACAATAAACAGTAATAAAATAGAATGATTCTAATAATGTATGTGGTCTCTGTGTCTCACACATTTATTGTACTGTACTGTATCGTAAACAGCATGTACACACTGTACTGTAGCATAAACACACTGTACTGTATTAAAACCACATGTACACACTGTACACCTCTCCCCTACCCCTTCTCTCTCCTCCTCTCCCTCCCTCTATCCTCCTCTCCCTCCTTCTCTCTCAGCGTCGTTCCTCCTTTGCGCTGAGGAGCTCCAGCAGTCCTCGGGGGACACGAACTCGCTCGCCGTCGCGAGGCAGAGGAACCACAGAGCCTGACAGCAAACAGCAGAAACAGCGTGGCAGGCAGGGGAGACCCACTCACAGTCTCTCTCACAGTCTGTCTTATCTTTTCCCTTTGGTGTCTCTGTTTGTCTCCATAATACAGTCTGTCTCATAGTGAAATAGTCAACAAAAATTGTACCACAGTCTTATCACTGTAGTATTTGCCAGTCTCTCTCTCTCTCTCTTTTTCTCTCTCTGTCTCCCCTGGTCTCTCTTTGTCTCTCTCTCTCTGCCTACCTGTCTCAGTCTCTTTGTGTCTCTCTCTCTTGGTTCCACTGCAAGAGACTCTGATGCAGTCTCTCTGTTTAACTCTGATACAGTTTCTCTGTTTAACTCTGATGCAGTCTTTCTAACTCTGATGCTGTCTCTCTGCTTGACTCTGATGCAGTCTCTCTGCTGTGGTCTGGCTGTAGCTTTGAATCAGCAGGTTTTTCTCTCTTGTAGGGCGGGGTTGAGTCAGAGGAGACGACTCTATAGCGCTGTTCCAGGTCGTGTGTTTGTGGCGACGCGAGTTCACTCTGCCCAGGGCGAGCGCGAGATCAGTCTGAGCAAGGGTGACAAGGTCAAAGGTCAGACTTGTTTATGATATTTAGCACTGCAGCGTTTTCAGTGTGGTAACAACACCAGCTAGTTTCTGAGGGTGTTGGTAATGCAATGTGTGTGTGTGACTCTCAGTGCTGAGTGTCGGAGAAGGGGGCTTCTGGGAGGGAACAGTTAAAGGTCGGACTGGCTGGTTCCCATCAGACTGTGTGGAGGAGGTCCTACCCCAAAATCAGGAACAGAGACCAGGTACAAACACACACTTACACATTCACACGCACACTTACACACACTCGCACATGCACTTACACACTCACACACACACTTGCACGTGCACATGCACTCGCACACACGCTTGCACTCGCGCATACACACTTGCACTCGTGCGCACACACACACACACAAGAAAGTAGACAGACAAACACAAATGCACACACATTCGCATGGACACAGATGCATACACACAAACATATGCACACACAATCACACAGGCACACACATACATGTACAGACACACAAAACACCCTCCACCACACACACACAATCTTATACACCCCCCAACACACACGCGCACACGCACACACAGAAACACACAATAAAACATCACCAGACTTTCACGCAAGTCCTAAAAGTAGATAAAGAGAACCCAGTTAAAAAATTTAAACGGTGTGCAGGACTGATCAACAGTTGCCAGAAACGTTTAGTTGCAGTTATTGCTGCAAAGGGGGGGGGGGGTTGGGTCACACCAGATACTGAAAGCGAAGGTTCACATACTTTTGCCACTCGCAAATATGTAATATTGGATCATTTTCCTCAATAAGTAAATGACCAAGTATAATATTTTTGTTTCATTTTTTTAACTGGGTTCTCTTTATCAACTTTTAGGTGTGAAAATCTGATGATGTTTAAGATCATATGTATGCAGAAATATATAAAATTCTAAAGGAGGTTCACAAACTTTCAAGCCCCACTGTATACAAACAGACATGGGAGGACATAATGCACAGAGTACACTATAATAACATTAACATTATTAATAGATTTTACAGCTTTGTTAAAAACGTGCACCTTTTCTAAGGTAAGGTTAGGGTTACAGGAATGGTTAAGATTAGGGGTATGTTGGGAGAGAGTTATGGTTAGGGGAACATTAGAGGAATGGTTAGGGTTAGGGATAGAGAATTAAGTCCAGAGTTCTAATAAATGTACATATTTTTTATTATTTACATACATACACCTTCTATAGCAATTTGTGTGTGTTGCATATGTAGTTTGTATATTGTGTATGCGGTATGTTTGTATATTACGTGGTGTGTGTTTTTCAGAGAGTCGCAGTG
Source organism: Tenebrosternarchus preto (assembly GCA_025802075.1). Taxonomy (NCBI): domain Eukaryota; kingdom Metazoa; phylum Chordata; class Actinopteri; order Gymnotiformes; family Apteronotidae; genus Tenebrosternarchus; species Tenebrosternarchus preto. Next base: position 22,282,388 of record JAOYMR010000007.1, read on the forward strand.
AGAAAGCCAAGAGAAAGTTATTTCGTCATTACACTGTAGGAACATATGATGGACTGGATGTACCAAGGTATAAATCAAATACACACACACACACTCCACATGTGTGCACACACACACACACGCACGCACACACTACAAGCACACATGTGCACACACACACACATACACATGCTCTCCCAAACATGCTTACACACAAACCCTCCTACTCTGATGCCCTCTCAATACACAGACGCACAACCTCACACTCAAACATACAAATGCACACATGCTACAGATAAGGAAACCGAGTTGATTTTGCTATTTTATTTGTGCAGCACGTTTCTATGATGATTGTGGTTCATGTGTTTACAAGGACAACATGCAGGCCTGTTTCACCTGCAGCACAGGACTCCACCCTTATTATTGACACCTGTGCAGGCCTGTGGGTGGGTCTGCTGGTGCATAACAAATGGAAATTATAACAAAGGTTTTCTTTTTTGTTGGCAAAACTCCTCAAAAATAAACAAGGTAGACCAAAAGGATAACCCTAATCCAAACCCTAAGGTTTATCACAATGCTAACAAATGCCTGCAGGGGCATCTAAAACAGGTTTTGTAGTCTAAAGAAATCTCCATTGTCTGATGGAGGCTCAGCTGTCTGATATAGTCTGTTGTAGTCTAACTCTAAGAGGTGTGTGTGTATGTGTGTGCATGTGAGAGTGTGGATGGCGTTTATGTGTATGAGAGAGAGTGATTATATGTGTGTGTGTGAAAGAGAGAGTGTGAATGTAATGTCTGTGTGTGTATGTGTGTGAGTGATTGTGTGTTACAGTGTTAAATATCTGGGCTTTTCACACTTACATAGCAAAGTGTTGTGCAGTGTAGATAGACAAGAACAGTTAAGACTGTGCATGTGTGTGTGAATGTGTTTGTGTAAGAGAGTGCATGTGCGCACGTGTGAATGTTTGTGTGTGTGTGTGTAAGTGTGCATGTATGTTTGTGTGAATGTGTGTGTATGTATGCATGTGTATGTTTATGTGTTTGTGTGTGTAAGTGTGCATGCACATGTATGTTTGTGTGAATGTGGGTGTGTGTAAGTGTGCATGTATGTTTGAGTGTGTATGTGTGCAAGTTTGCATGTTTGTGTGAGTGTGTGTTTATGTGGGTGTGTAAGTGTGCAGGCATGTATATGTTTGTGTGAATGTGTGTGTGTAAGTGTGCATGCACATGTATGTTTGTGTGAATGTGTGTGTGCGTAAGTGTGCATGTTTGTGTGAGTGTGTGTTTATGTGGGTGTGTAAGTGTGCATGCATGTATATGTTTGTGTGAATGTGTGTAAGTGTGCATGCACATGTTTGTTTGTGAATGTGTGTGTAAGTGTGCATGCACGTGTATGTTTGTGTGTGTGTGTGTGCAAGCGTGTGTATGTCTGTGTGAATGTGTGTGTTTGTTTGTGTAAGTGTGCATGCACATGTACAGTATGTTTGTGTCAATGTGCATGGGTGTGTATGTTTGTGTGTATGTGTGTGTGTAACTGTGTATGCGTGTGCGCACATGCATACATGTACATCAATGAAGTCAGTTACTTACATTAACCGTTATCTTTGTGTATTTCTGTTTACTTGTGTGTGTATGTCTTTGTGTATCTGTATGTGTGTGTGTGCATGCGTCTGTGTGTGTGTATAGTGTGTATGCTGTGTGTGTATGTGTCTGTATGTGTATGCATGTCTGTATTGTGTATGTGTGTGCATGTCTATTGTGTGTGTGTCTGTTTGTATGCATTGTCTGCATTGTGTGTGTTTGTAGTTAGTGTTTATTGAGTGAGTATAAACACCAGGTTTTGTCCTTACACTCTCAGTTCCTTCTTTCCCTCTTTTTGTTAAATAATTCATCTAGTGCTTTTTCTTCTCTCTCACTCTTTTCCCTTTTGTTCTCTCTCACTCTCTTTTCCCTTTTGTTCTCTCACTCTTTTCTCACTCCTCTTTGCTCATTCGCTCCCTGACGCAGTGACTAAAGCCCCCCCTTCTCTCTCTCTCACTCGCTTGCTCGATCTGTCTGTCCTCTCCTCCCGCGTCTCTGGCACTGAGCTTGGTGAGAGGAGAGGGGGAGGAGAGGAGGAGGAGAGAGAGGAGGGGGTGGAATGGCGATGGGGGGATACAGAGATAGAGATCTCTCTCTCCCTCTCTCCCTCTCCTCCTCCTGGCCTTCTCCTGGCCTCAGGAACCGCAGTGTTTGGTTCATGTACAGGTACTGAGTCCTTTATTCCTCCATCGCTGCAGCAGAGAGCGTGAGAGAGAGAGAGCGAGAGAGAGAGAGGGAGGGAAGAGAGAGAGAGAGAGGGAGGGAGAGAGAGGGAAAGGGAGAGGGAGAGAGAGAGGGAGGGAGAGAAGGAGAGAGAGAAGCAGAGAAGCCGGGAGGGAGAGATGAATGCATGCTTGTAAGAGGCTATGGATTGTTTGACTGAAAAGCTAATTGAATGGCTTTTGTATTATCTATCTATCTATCTATCTATCTATCTATCTATCTATCTATCTATCTATCTGTGTGTGTATGTATGTATGTATGTATGTATGTATGTATATATGTATGTATATATACGTATGTGTGTGTGCACGCACATGCACTGACAATCTGATGTGTATGTGCACATATTTCTGCTGAAAGGACCAGCTTTGTAGTTGCTGTTTTTCTCATATAGTGAGTCATTTTTTTTCGGTGTTAGTGTGTGACTCACAGCAAAGGACATTCTTACACAGGTTTTGATGCTATTGTGTTAATCTGACTTGCTGTGTACAGAGATGTGTGTGTGTGTGTGTAGGTGTATGTAGGTGTGTGTGTGTGTGTGTGTGTGTATGTATAGGACTTTCCGGTAGGCTCAGATTGGTCAGCACTTGTTTATATGAAGGACAGTTATAGATTGGAGTTGTCAATACTCCCATAGCAAACAGTATCACAGCTCTGAATCTAACCTGTAGCACTGTGTTGTATCCAACCTGTAGCACTGTTGTTACTCTGTAGCTCAGCTGTGGTTAAAAATAGGATATTTGTAGCATTGAATTAAAATATATCTGGCTTGGCTGTATTGTGGCTGTATTGCTGTGTTCAACCTGTAGCAATATGCTATGCTAATCTTTAGCACTGTATTTTAGCTAACCTGTAGCAATATGCTAGGCTAATCTTTAGCACTGTGTTCTAGCTAACCTGTAGCAATATGCTAGGCTAATCTTTAGCACTGTGTTCTAGCTAACCTTTAGCAATTTGCTGTGCTAATCTTTAGCACTGTATTCTAGCTAACCAGTAGCAAAGAGAAAGTGAGAAGGTGAGGCTTTCTCACGCTCCCTGCTGCTGTGTTCTTATGGGGGAGGTGTTGGAAGAAATCTTGATATCCAAATGTCTTTTTAAAATAAAATATGTTGCAAATCCTATCCAGTATTTTGCTCAACAATCATAAGTGGTTTAGTATGTGTATGTATTGGGGGGGGGGCAGGTGTGTGAGTGGGCAGATGTATTCAAATTTGTGTGTGTAAGCAGATGTCTGTACATGTGGGCAGGCATTTGGGTATGTGGGTAAATGCGTTTGTGTGGGGGCGAGCAGATGTGTGTGTGGGGGTGGGGGGCGTTTATTCATGTGGGTAGACGTGTGTGTATTTATGCATGTATGTGTGTGGGTGTGTGTGGAGGGGATTTGTAGGGGTGTGGCTCAGAGGTGTGTGGGTGGGTGGTTCAGATTTATGTGTGTGTGCGTACCTATGGATAGGTGCGTGGATGCATGTATATGAGGGGCAGGTTTGTGTGTGGGCAAATGTGAGTGTTTGTGTATATGTGGACGGGTGTGTATGTGAGGTGGGTGGATGTTTGTGGGCAGATGTGGGTGTGTGTGTGTATACACACAGATGTGGTGGGATGGTGTGTGGTTGTGTGTATTTGTGGATAGATATGTGTTTATATATGCACAAATGTGTGTTTGTGCTTATGTGTATGCACATGTGTGAGTGTGTGTGTGTTTATGGGCAGGTGTGTGTGTGTGTTTGTGCGCACGTGTGTGTGTGTTTATTGGTAGGGGTATGTGCACGTGCATGGGTGTGTGTTTATGGTCAGGTGTATGTGTGCATGCATGTGAGTGCTCGTAGGTTTGTGTTTAAGGGCAGATGTGTGTGTGCAGGCCTGTTAGTGCGTCTGCGTGTTGGTGTGTGTTTATGTGTGTGTGTGTGTGTGTGTGTGGTAGGGGAGGCACATATGGCTGGAATCCCTTATACTTTCTTAAATTCTTGCCTTAGCTAACCTTTAGCACTGTACCTCACCTTTGGCACAGTACCTTACCTCTGACAAAGAATCTATGGAGCAGCATTCAATCTGTAGTACTGTACTGTAGTTAGTTGGTATGCATAATTAGAAGGTATACTGTAGCTGACCTGTACTACAGTAATTATTGGAAATTGTGTTGGAACTAACTTGTACTACTGTAATTAGCAGCTATCTTATTTTAGCTAATCTGTACTACAATAATTATATCTTAATCTGTAATTAAACAGCAGGTATCATACTGTAACTAACTTGTACTACAGTAATTAGAGGCTACCATACTGTAGCACTATATTGCAGCTAAACTGTATTAGGGGGTAATTAGCAGATACCACACTGTAACTAAACTGTACTGCAGTCATTAGCAGGTGTCATAATGTAACTAACCTGTGCTACTGTAATTAGCAGGTAGCATACTCTAGCATAATACTGTACCTATACTGTACTAGTGTAATTAGAAGGTATCATATTATAGATAACATGTACTGCTGTAATTAGTGGGTATCATACTGTAGCACTGTACTGTAGCTAACCTATACTACTGTAATTAGCGGGTATCATACTATACATTAGCTGCTGGATCTATACTGAACTGGGGTTGACCTATATATTAGGTATACTGTAGCACAGTATCTTATTTAACTTAGGCTGCCAAACTGTAACTATACTGGTACTGTAACTAACATATACCACTAAACTGTAGCACTGTATTAGCCTGAAGAAGATATAAACTGAATGACTCCAGGAAACCTGTTGCACAGAGAATATTCTAACCTGTACTGTGTTACATCACACTACATCTCATTCTAACCTGTACTGTATTACATCACACTACATCTCATTCTAACCTGTACTGTATTACATCACACTATATCACATTCTAACCTGTACTTACTGTGTTACATCATACTACATCTCATTCTAACCTGTACTGTGTTACAGCACATTACATCTCATTCTAACCTGTAATGTGTTACATCACATTACATCTCATTCTAACCTGTTCTGTATACATCACTCTATATCTCATTCCGGCATTCTTACATCTTCGCTATAGTTAGTTAGTAAATTAACTGGTCTGCAACATTTCAAAATAGTTTGGTTAAATTGTAAGATAAAGACAACTAAAGTTTCAGCAAGCTTTGGTGATGTAAGTAACTCAATATTGTAAGTGACTCAGATACATAATATTGATGTAACTGAAATAATATTGTTGACTAAGAGCATAAAATCCTCAGTCAGTTTTTTATTAGTAGTATTGTTCAGTAATAGTTTTATTTTATTTTAGAATCCTTGAGTAGTGGTGTATAGTCATACAGTAATGCCTCAGTAGTGGTCTATGGTCCTTCTGTAATGCTTCACTAATGGTCTATGTTTTTTTTCACTGTGACTTCTTCCACCAACTGCATGTCAAGATCAACACAGCATCCATGAAAGGTTTATTAGTTTTCACTAAGTTCCATCTCATTCACTGAAATGCTGCTCTTGCACTTGCTTTACAGGTGTAATTTTATGGATGGTTGTAACAGAATGATTGTAAGAAACAATCAAATCTGTAATCTTATGTTTATGCCTCTCAGATTTTTCAGGGAAGTTGTCATTGCAGGTGATGTGTTCCAAAGTGCTGCTTTATATCAGTCACCTTTCAGACAGCTACGGTTTGAGAGCAACCAAATTTAACTTATAGTACATTAGTATGGTTTGGTAAAACAAAATTCAGACAGAATTGAATTGTTTATTTTCGTGATCAACCTTTTGTTTTTTAGCACTGGCTATTGTGTGTGAAAGCATGACTTACATGGACAGAGTGGTAGGTGGCTATGCGGTTTGATTTGTTGGTTCGTTCTGGTCATCCTCCCCCCCACCCCCTTCATTTTGGTTGTGTACATATGTGTACCTGTATGTACATATGTGTACCTGTATGTAGGTGGTGGGCCAAAGATGTCACTCTTGCATGCTGCCTAATAGGGAAGCACATTAAACAGTAATGCTTTATTACTGATCTATGGTCATACAGTAATGCTACTTTAGAGGGTCTATGGTCATACAGTTATGCTACATTAGTGTTATGAAAGAACATGCGAGAGGGATAGGATACAAATGCATGGGATTTAAAGATGAGAGAGAACAAGCTGAAGGGTCAGGGAGAGGTTCTTGTGCTCTGATAAATAGGGCAAGCACAACAGTTCGGCAATGAGAGGTAGAGTCCCTGAGTTAAAGTCTGTGAGATATCAGGGGTTCAGGAAGGAGACCAGGTCTAGGGAGTAAGCAGAGTTCATAAAGTGACAGAACCCCCCACCTGATGGGCAACTCCCAATGCTGTGATCTGCCGTCTCTGGGTCTGCCACGGCTACGGGTGCCAGGACGATATGGACGGGTAGGGATCCAGGATATCGGCCAAAGGTACCCAGGACTGTCCCTTAGATCTGTACCCTTCCCAGTCAACCAGGTATTGTAGGCATCCTCCCTTTCTGCGAGAGTCCAGCAGTTCCCAAACAGCATAGACTGGTTTACCGTCTGTCTCCACTGTAGGCAGAGGGTTAATAGGAGCCACTGCTACAGAAACAGGACTGAAGTTTCCAACAAGTTACAATACAAAGACATGAAAGGTGGAATTCATGTGGTATTATGGTGGAATCTGAAGCCTGTAATACACTGGGTTGTTCTGCTTGAGCACCTTAAATGGTCCAACATATCTTGTGCTGAGTTTCTGACATGGCAACTTGAGTCTCGTGTTTTGGATTGAGACCCAGAGCCTCAGGCCATGTTGGAGTTCCAGAGTGGGGCTACACCGACGATTAGCAAACATCCTATCGCATGTGACCAATATAGTCATGTATCCTTCAGAAGGTGGTAGATCTGTGATGAAGTCGATGGCTAAGTGGGTCCAGAGACATTGTGGTACATGTAGAGGCTGTTCCCCAGCAGGGGTCATGATTGGGTATTATGTAATCATGTACATTGTCACAAAGGGAGGCCCACCAGGACTTCTTGGACAATAAGCATGTTGTGCATGCAATACCTGGATGCCCATTCAAAAAAGTAGTGTGGACTAGATAGTATAGGAACTGGGGCATGGTCGACCTCTCCTCTGTCATAGATGAGTGATAAGGTATCTGCTTTGTGATTCTTTGAGCCTGACAGTGAACTGAAAATGAGAGAAAAATAATGCCCAACTGACTTATCGGTTATTCTAGATTTTTGTGGTCAGTGAAAACCACGGATAGATGTTCGTCTCCTTCTAGCCAATGCCTCCATTGTTCCAGGGCCAGTTTGATGTTGAGAAGCTCTCTGTCTCCCACATCATAGTTTCTTTCAAGTAGTTGCACCGATGTCCACCCTGGAGTCAACATCCTCTATGATGAAGGGAAGAGAAGGCTAATGAAGGATGGGTGTTGAGGTGAAAACCTCTTTCAGGAACAGGAAGGCCTTGTCTGCAGCTCCAGTCCACCAAAGCTCTTTTCTCCCTCTGTTCTTCACTGTCCCTGAGAAGGTCAATAAGGGGAGCAGAGAAGGTGCCAAACCCCTTATTAATCTCCTATAGAAATGTGCAAGGAATCGTTGTAGATCCTTCCTGGTGGCAGGTTCAACTTCTAACTGCCAAGACCTTTTCTTGATCCATTAAAATATTAGCTCCAGTGATGGCAAATTGTTGAGGGGCTCGGAAGTTTATACAGGTGTGGTAGAGATTTGGATGTTGCTGCCATTGGTGGCAACTGAGAGGTGGGTGGAAACCACCTTAATTAGTGACCATCACAGTATGGCAGGTGGGGATGATAAAAGCCCTGAGGTTTGGGACATGTGTAATTTTACACTGTTTACAACAAGGAAGTAAACTGTTTGGCATGCTGTTGTGTGTTGCTGCGTGGTATTGCTGCTGGAAGAACGAGGTGCTTAAAAGTGGTAAATCTACAGAGTCCAAGTCCATCCGAACCTAGAAGCAGGTTTCCTGCCTGGCTGTTGGTAGGTAGTATTTTTAATTTACATTGTTTAGTGATAACTGGCATGGAATGAGGCTATTATATAGATCTCTAGCGTCTGCCGGTAGTGTAAAAATCAATATATTAACTTGCAGTTATGCTGTTGTTCTAGTTACGGAGGCCGTATGGGAACAATTGACCTAATGGTCGACCTAATCGGTGGAATGCAGCCACGTAGTAGTGAACTACTTTAGTTTTATCAGCTCAATAAACCAAACGTGGGTCAATGCTACTGCGTTTCTATCAGGTAGGTGCCCTTGATTTACTTTTATTGGATTTTTTAGGTTTATCGATGATGAACAGTATTTATTTATTTATTTTTTTGTAACTATGACTTAGAAGTATGTGTTATTAAGATTGTGCACACAATTATGTTTTATGGCAGTTTAGGTGAACGTTTATTGTTAATATAAGGGGTTTAACACTACTTAGGTTTGGAGCTTTGTGGCTGCTATGATAGCCTATACTTTTAAAAAAGAAAGTACTTTTATTATTGTGATGTGTTTCTCCATCTAGAGGACCAAGGATCAGTCACTTGTTGGCCATTGTTTTCCCCCACTGTTTTTTTTATATACGTACATACTTGAAATTTTGATATATTGATCATTTGCCTAATATTTTTATTTGTACTGTATTCAAGTGGTTGGCTTGGACAACAAGTTCATGCTTAGACAGCATAGCTGCTCATTTTTAGGTGTTGTAGGTAACACTCCACCATAATATTAGCAGTTTGTTTTCTTTTTTTGTGTGTATGATGTTATGGTGTGTGTTGCTCTCACTGGGTTGATTTTGTTTTTAGTTTTTTTGATAATAAGTATGACGTTTTGAGATACATTTGTATTTTTTGGTGATGTTTCTTTTTGTGAGTCTGGCAGGGTACATTTTATTGACGATATTCTTGTTGTTGCCTAGGAAATTGTGGATCTGCTTTCTGCCAACACTCGTCACTATTAACTGTAAGCTTGTGCTACACTGCTACCTTTAATGCTTGTTATTAATTTTAAATAAATTTTACTCAGTGTGGAACAGTTTTGGTTAACTCATTCATTTGAGTGTATTCTATGTGGGATCCCCTACCCAGTAAATTGGAGTGGCGTACTCTGGTTGTTTAAACAAACAAACAAAAAAAGCAAACTTCACTCTTTCTGCCTGGTTACACAGGGTCACAAGACCCCTGTTTTTGTGTCCACAAAGAAGAATTCAGCAGCTACTGGGGATTTGGAAGGACAGATAAATCTGTGTTGGCGTTCCTCTGTAATGCAATTCTTCATAGCAGCCTCTTCATGCTGGGAAAGTGGATAGGGTTTGGTAGGGCGGGCCCAGGGATGAGATCTATGGTATAATCCCTAGGATAATGAAGGAGAAGTTACATGGGTCACATCAGAGATAATAATAAGGAAGTGGTAAGGAATATACATCTGGGAATGTACATCTGGACTTTCAGTAGTAGTAGCATGTACTGGCAGGGACATACAGTGCTGGTTACAGTGGTTTCTTCAGGAGACTAGCTCAGAAACAGACCAGGAAAAGCTAGGATAGTGGGTGTATTGTCAGGGATACCACAATATAACAATCACATGACATGGGAAGGAGCATGAAGTGAAGCAGCTCAATATGGAAAAGACCCACCCTCAGGGAGATCTGGATCATTTGTTGCCTGATAATACCTTCCCTTTTAAGTTGAGCACTAATGGAATTAACTCGTATTGGAGGGTCTAAGGCAAGTGCTGGGATTACCTAGCCAAGTGGACATTTTGTATTCAGAAAATTCCCTGCTGCTCTGGTATCTACCAAAGAAGAGAGATGGAGAGCTACCATTAAAACCAAAGGAAACAGGTGAACGTTCTTACTTGGGTGGTGAATAGAGGTCTTTTCTCATTAGCTGTGTGAAGGCATCTGGAACATTGATCCCGGAAGTGGCCCTCTGTTGCTCAGTATAGGCATAATCTATTAGAGAGACGTCTAGTGTCTCCTGCGGGGTGAGAGTACAGCAACTCAGCTGCATGGGCTCAGGTCTTCAGAGTCAAATCCACTCACAGGCTTATTCTGACTGGAAACTGAAAGACAAGGAATGCGTTGGTACTGCAAGGGTTTATAAGCATGTTGGAGATTATCTACTGTAATGGCGAGATGAATAACGAGGCTGATTCTCCTCGGCAAGCAAGCACCACTTGTAGCTCTATAGGAAGGCCCTGACGGAAAATGGTAGTGGGAGCTGTGTCACTCCAATCCCTGCCATCAGTGGAATTCTTTGGCATATTCGGTTCCTGCCCCATCTTCCTTGACACATCTCACACAAAATGGTACCCGGATCTCTGCCAGCAGCAGGATGATTAAATACTGCTTTAAACAGGTTAAGTCCAGCCTCAGAGTCCAGACCTTCCCATCGAGCTGTTCCCACAGACCTTCTTTGCCAGTCAGCAGTGACTGTACAAAATGAATGCACAGTTTCTCTGTCACAAACTGTGTAGCATGGTAGGTAAAATACATGGAGCACTGTAATAGAAAATTCCTGCAATGGTTGAAAGAGCCATCATACAGTTCGGAGTAGTGCCGGTCATTGAGGGAAAAGAGGGATAGGATCTAAATGCACGAGATTTACTGATGGGAGAGAACAAGCTGAAGGGTTAGGGAGATGTTCTTGTGCTCTCATAAATGGGACGAGGACAACAGGAGAGGGAGTGTCTGGGTTCCAGGTCAGGCTGGTCCAGGTTTAGCTATGAGAGGCAGAGTTCCTGAGGCAGAGTCCTCGAGTCCATGAGGTACCAGTGGTTCAGGCAGGAGACCAGGTCTAGGGAGTAAGCAGAGTTTGGTAACCAGGATATCAACAAAACACAGAGAAGGCTCGGAACATGGTATGGAAATGGAAATACTTCACAAGGAGAGAATGGAAGGGGGAAGAATAAATAGAAGTCCTGATAGGAGAAAATAGATAACAGGTAAATCTCATTAGTACTCTGGAGAACTGGATCGGAGAAGTTGGGGAAAGCAGGTGGGCATGGCAGTGCCAGAACGGGTGTAATCCATGACAATTAGTAATGCAGTCATGCCACATCAGTGGTCTGTGGTCATACAGTAATACTACATCAGTGGTCATACAGTGATGAGACATTAGTGGTCTGTGGTCACACAGGTGTAGCCCAGCCAAAACTCAGGGCTAGGGTTTATTGTATAGGTGATGTGGAAGCACATGCTTCTGTACTATTTCTGGAAGAGTTCTTTAGTTTTTTCTGGATGAAGTTTTTTGTTTTATCTGAAAAAAAAAAAACGGGTGGGGTGAGGAGCACAAGTGGTGATAACTTTTCTAGTGGGTAAACATTTGTGAAAAGCTGTGTTCATTTGGTTATTTCATTGATAGCCTTTCCATTACAGCAATGTGGTTTGAAGAAAGTGTTTGAGTGTCATAGTTAGAAGTCTTCCAGCTGGTTCACTAGCTCTCAGCTAGGTGTGTCCAATGTGAGTGAGATCATTTATCGATTTTGAAGACACAATGACTTCTTGTTATTCTGTCATTCCACTCATTCGGCGGGAAACAGTCATCATGCTTGAAGAATAGCTTGTCGTCGAGTGGCAAAAAACATTAGCAGGCCGAGGTGAACCTGTTGCAGATACCACGCCATTTTCTGACATAGCAAGGAGATTCTAGATTTGACTGTGATGACTGCTAAACGAGAGGTACTTTTTATTTTATTTTTGCTCATCAGAGTGAAGTGACCATTGTTGTTGTTTTTTGGAAATTGGGTATTCTGTGTAGAAGAATAGGATGTAGGAATAACTAAAGGTGAAGAACACCATATAAAGCTATGTGACACTATGCCATTCAGTGAACAATAATGCTCCTGCCAGCAGACACCGAAATGTATATCATTACCTGAAAGATCTCTTGGTGAAGGAATTATCAGGAATTTATTGGACTCTTAACAAAAGAACCATTCCAGAACTACATATATGTATCCAGATTGATGATGTGTTGGGCTGTCTGGCAGGGAGCAAATGGTTCTCTGTGCAGATCTAAGGAATGGATATTACCAGATTGCAATGGCTGATGAAGATAAAGAACAGCCAGCTTTTATATGCCCACTTGGGGTCTTTCAGTTTGAGAGAATGTCACAAGACATCACTGGAGCCCAAGTCATTTTTCAGAGGCTTATGGAGAAAGCCATGGGTGATGTGCATCTCCTCCAAGCTGTTGTGCACCTCGTTGACAACACTGTATTTGGGCACATGTTGGAGGAACATTAGGAGACATTACAATGCTGGAGACAGTTCAAACAGCTAAAATATCACATGTCAGACCCAGCTGTCGCCATGTTACAACATCAAGTGTCAAAGCTTTAGCATTAAGAATAGTTACCTCCATAGGGTCATAAGATCTCCAATCGGCAAGGAGCTGCGACAGCTTGTCTTCCCTGAAGAGCACAGGCTGATAGGTCTGCACAATGAAGCTGGACATCTAGAAGTAGAGAAGACCATGGAACCTATCAGGGATGAGTACTCATCCCTATTGGCCTCTACTGGCCTAGTATGACCAGATTGATTGAAGATTGTGCTAGGAACTGTGGAAGGTTTATTACCAGAAATAAAACATCCTCAGAGATCAACGTTGTTGAACTTGATCACAAGCAATGGGCAGATCTAGTCTCTATGTTTTCTTATCTATAGAGCTGGATTCCAAGGGAACTGTTAATGTCTTGGTCATAACTGATCATTTCATTCACTATGCGCAGATTCTTCCAAGCTAGGACCAGAAAGCTCTAACAGTTACTAACATTATTTTTGAGACGTTTTTGTGCACTACAGCTCGAATACATTCAGACCAAGGAAGGGATTCTGAGAGCCATTTTATTAAGGCCCTGCTGTAAGTCCAGAACCACAGGGAGACCCCTAACCAGAGCAGTTCAACTATACCCTTCTGTCAAACATACCCACACCCTACTGTCAACTATACCCTACTATTAACCATACCCACACCCTTCTGTCCACCATACCCACACCCTTCAACCAAAGATGAGGCAACCAAATACTCTCCCTACTTCCTTTACATGCTTGGGAGAGAAGCTCGTTTGCCAGTAGATATTTGTTTCAGACCTCTGAAGCTGTAAGTAAGAACTATCAGAGAAACGAGATCATATGATATGTGAAGTGTCAAGGTCTGAAAAAGGGTAATCTGATCTTGATACAGAACATTGGTCTCGATTGAAAACATAAATTGCACGACAGGTGGAATTCCTTATCTTGTAGAAAACAAATTGTTGAATATTTTTGTCTGTCAGAGAGAGAGAGCTGGGATATGAAGACCATGCATAGGGATAATCTATTATGGGAGTTTGAGAGGTTGTCTACTTTGCCCAAGGAAGTAAAAATGCAGCCTAAACCAAGAACCAAGGCCCAAATGGCACACACAAAGCAAAGAACCAAAGCAAATAAAAAAGAGACAAGTGCAATGGCCTGAGAAAGATAAAGCAAGTGAATCTTCTTCTCAGTATGAATGTGATGAACTGATTAACAAAATACTGCTGCAGAGTTGTCAAAGAATGTTTCCAGAGAGAAGCCAGAGGATCATGTATTGGAAGAAGTTGTAGTTATTCCAAACAATTATAATACAGGTCCAGTGATTGTAGAAAAGATGGTAGATGAAGCAACTCCAGAAGAAGAATCTGGAATGACACCACAACCACAAGTCTTCTGAAGTGGAGAGAGGCACATAAAATTAGAAAGGGGAAACCCCTGAAGCTTCCAAAGGTGAGGCGGAGGAGGCCGACAAGATTGTAGGTGAGCAGAGATTCCATCAGAGAGGAAAACCTACTATTCACCCTAGTTATGATGCACTTATGGATGGGCCAGAGTCCATAGTATACAAGGGAACTTGTTATCCTTCAAAACTTGTTATCCTGTGCTGAAGTGTTGGACATGTGCTTCCAGGTTAACACTTGAAAAGTGGGTAATGATAAATGAGTGGGTTTCATGGGATTATTCAACCCTTCAGAAGAGGAGGATGTAGTCCATTGTTTAGTGAGGTTGGGGTTTATGGTATAGGTGATGTGGAGGCCAAGAATGGAAGCCAATCATGGGCTTTATTTTATGACATAGCTAAGTAGCGTACTGCACATTAGCCTGGTAGGTTACAAGCTAGGTTCGTTAAATGTGTCCAGTGTGAGTGAGATAATTTATTGGTTTTGAAGACACAAAGACAGTATACTTTGTGTCTTCCACCCATTCAGTGGGAAACAGTCATCATGCTTGGAGACCAACTTGAGTTGTCGAGAAGCAAAAAACATTAGCAGGCCAAGGTGACCCTGTTGCAGATACCACACAATTTTCTGACATAGCAAGGAGATTCTAGATTTGTCTGTGAGGGCTGCTAAACGAAAGATACTTTGATTTATTTTATTTTTGCTCATCAAAGTGAAGTGGTCATTATTTTAGTTTTTTTTTTTTGTCTCAATGTTCCCAAGCATCAGATCAGGCCTCCTACATTTATTTATTATGTGTCCTGGTTTATTTGTATAATTGCATGAGAAAACACTGGGGTCTGAAGTTGTTAGAACATTATACACTGTACATTAATTACTCATAAAGTTGGTTGGGCCAATCAAATTTCATATGGGAATAATAATAGAAAATTAGACAAGCACCTTGTAAAAGAAGGAGAGAGCAAGAGCAGGAATTTGGATTTGGATTTGGATTCCTCATCTGAATGAATTTGGGTTTTTCATCTGAATTAATTCAAACTTATGAGCATCCTGTTAGGAGTGTTAAGGCTTGGGATGTTACACTGTCACGCTTCATTAATGATATGTGTTTAATTAGTAATATTACTTTAGTGGTTTGTTGTCATACAGTAATGCTTCATTAGTGATACATGGTTAAGTAGTTACTTTAGTGGTCTGTTGTCATACCGTAATGCTTCTTTAGTGGTCTGTGGTTAGGTATGCATTAGATATGAATGTATATAATTACTTTCAATGGTATAATTAATGTATATAATTATTTTTCTGAGAATACAGGAAATATGTACACACAATTGGAAAAAACATAGTTTTCAAAACAAAATGGCTTCTGCATGCAAAAGTCAGTATTTACTGTGACCTCCCATGGCACTAAGAACATATTTTGGGTAGACTGTCCTGAAGTTTTATGAAGCATCTTTTGGGGAGACTGTCCTGAAGGAGACCGTCCTGAAGTTTTATGAAGCATCTTCTGGTATATTATACCAGGCTTTAAGAGACTATAAGAGATCCAGGTTCCTGCTATTACTCAAGTGTAAGGGGAGGTCACACAAAATACTTACACTGTAGCCTACAGAAGCTGTTTTTTAAATATGTTTTAGTTTTTTTGTATTATAATAATAATAATTATAATAATGACACATTGTATTCTTATAGTGCTTTTCAAGTACCCAAAGCTTACAGTAATGTGTGTGTGTGTACATTGTCTGCATATTTATACACAGAATGTGGCTGGTTTACAGGTTTGATGAACGGCTATGATGAACCACTCAATATATAATTATGATGAACCACACAATATATCATCGATTCTTTACTTTTTCACAACGGTTTGGACTGGATGGTCTGGAACCACAGTGATCAGATCTCTTACCATGATCTGACCACAGTGATCAGATCTCTAACCATGATCTGACCACAGTGATCAGATCCCTTACCATGATCAGACCACAGTGATCAGATCTCTTACCATTCAAGCTTCTCCTGGGAAGAACCTCACTACTGAACTAACCAGACAATCTTAAACATGTTCTACAGGTCATTATTATGGAAGCCATGATTTCATAAAGTCAGATGTAAAAATAAATATATACATATATGGTGAGAGCATGTCTGGAGAACCTTCCAGAGGCTTGAAATGCTCAGTGTCCAGAAAACATATATGACTAAATTATGACTCCGTTGGACTTGCTGGTTATGTTCTAATGAATTCATTACTGTCTGATATGTCAGGAAATAGAATGTTTTTTCATGTTTTTGCATTTATATGTACATTTTACTTCATATATAAGAATTGCTTCCATAATAACAATAATGATAATAATGTCCTGTATAATAATAATAATAATAATAATATTAATGTTAATAATGTCCTGTATAATAATAATAATAATAATAATAATAATAATAATAATAACATTAATGTTAATAATGTCCTGTATACTACTACTACTACTACTAATAATAATAATAATAATAAGAATAATGTCCTGTTGAATAATAATATTAATGATGATCTGTAGATTGTGAAGAAGATTGTAATTAATGACAGTATCATTCACTGCTGTAGGCCTACATTACTTTACATTAATCCCACATTCTCTCTCTCTCTCTCTCTCTTGCTTCCTCTTTCTTTCTACCTCCCCCACTCTCTCTTTCAGTGATTACATCATAAAGGAGAAGTCTGTGCTTCTGCAGAAGAAAGAAAATGAAGGCTTTGGCTTTGTGCTTCGAGGAGCTAAAGGTGAAACACATTCTCTCTCTCTCTCTCTCTCTCTCTCTCTCTCTCTCTCTCACACACACACACACACTCACTCTCACACACACACACACACACACACACTCATTCACATACACACACACTCTCTCTCACACACACACACTCACTCTCACACACACACACACACACACTCATTCACATACACACACTCTCTCTCTCACACACACACATTTACCTATTATGTATTCTGTTACTCCGCTTGTTATTCATGTAAAGTCTGGTGGTCACACTTTCATTCTGTCTCTATACTCTGTCTCTTTTCGTCCTTTTTTCTGTCTCTAGCTCAGACACCAATTGAGGAGTTCACTCCGACTCCTGCCTTCCCCGCTCTGCAGTATCTGGAATCTGTGGATGAAGGTGGTGTGGCTTGGAGAGCAGGGTTAAGAATGGGGGACTTCCTTATTGAGGTGAGACACATCCTCCTCCCACCAGCTGGGAATGCTGGGACTTGTAGTATGCTGTCAGTTGCTGCATACTATACAGCAATACTATATCTACAGTATAGTTACTGTGAAATATGCCTACTTCAAGTCCAGTTTCTGTGGCTGATCTGAAGTGCCTGTTGAAGTGTCGTAGACAGTTTCTTCCCATCTTCTGTTCTTTTCACCCAGTTTCACACTCCCAGTTAAAGGCAGGTGGCCATCCTGCTGCTCCCAACTAATCAACCTACTGCACGTAGGCGAAGCCTAAAACAGGACATCAGACCATGTTCACACTGCACATGGGCGGAGCCTAAAGCAGGACATCAGACCATGTTCACACTGCATGTGGGCGGAGCCTAAAGCAGGACATCAGACCATGTTCACACTGCATGTAGGCGTAGCTTAAAGCAGGACATCAGACCATGTTCACACTGCACATAGGCGGAGCCTAAATCAGGACATCAGACCATGTTCGCACTGCACGTAGGCGGAGCCTAAAGCAGGACATCAGACCATGTTCACACTGCGCGTAGGCAGAGCCTAAAGGAGGACGTCAGACCATGTTTACACTGCGCGTAGGCAGAGCCTAAAGCAGGACATCAGACCATGTTCACACTGCACATAGGCGGAGCCTAAAGGAGGACATCAGACCATGTTTACACTGCGCGTAGGCGGAGCCTAAATCAGGACATCAGATCATGTTTACACTGCGCGTAGGCGGAGCCTAAATCAGGACATCAGACCATGTTTACACTGCGCGTAGGCGGAGCCTAAATCAGGACATCAGATCATGTTTACACTGCGCATAGGCGGAGCTGTTCTCAAATCTAAACAGTGTTTTAATTCTAATTTATTTACGAAACAACACTACAGTTACTTTTACTTTGATTCAGGTGTTTAATTGGTACATTTAATGTAGAAATCATCCCCATGATTACCACCATTTTGTTATTATACAAGAAATGCAGCAGCAGAGCAGCTACAGCACATTTTGATTATATTATATTATATAATGTTATATTACATTTGGGTACATGTATAATATATATTATTCAGCTACTTGTATCATATTTTAGTGTTAAGCATTCAACACGTTGACACGTTGTCTTTTTAAGAAGACAGTTTTCACATTACAATCTGAAACAGCATGACTGTAGGTTTTACACCGCAGATCGCAAAACCAGTACTGGCCCCATCTGTAAACTGTTAGAGTTTAGCTGGAAAAGAAGGATTTCAGTGATTTGCATTGAACACACTGGTGACTGTGCACACAGCGGGGAGTCCATTCGTGGGTCAGATTGAGTCAGAAGGGGCCTTTGTTGGGTGGTGAAAGCCAATGAACAGAATTTGACATGAATTGTGTTGAGAGTTTGATAATGGATTGAGTCGTGAGCGAAGGTAATGTAGCTCACTGCTAACAGCAGATGGCTAACATCTGCAGTGTTGCTGAAGGCGGTCAAAAGCAAGCAAAAAAATATGTATCAGACTAGAGGGAGTGCTGGTATACTGAACATCAGACCAGACGGAGTGCTGGTATACTGAACATCAGACCAGAGGGAGTGCTGGTATACTGAACATCAGACCAGACGGAGTGCTGGTAT
>JAOYMR010000007.1:22309561-22328529 GCA_025802075.1 Tenebrosternarchus preto
ACCAAGCACACCCTCCCCATCCACCCCACCAAGCTCATTCCCCCCATCCACCCCACCACGCACACCCTCCCCATCCACCCCACCAAGCACACCCTCCCCATCCACCCCACCAAGCTCATTCCCCCCAGCCACCCCAACCGCCTCTTTCCTCTCCACAGGCTGGAGACTCTGCTGCCTCCAGTCTAACATCATATGACAGTGAGGTGGCTAATCTGACCCAGTCAGCTCCCTCTCCCTCCCTTCCATCTCCTCAGACTTTCCCTCCTGCCTCCTCCCCCTCTGCTCCTTCTACATCCTCTGACCCCGCCTCTTTGCATAGACCGCTCCCACTCTTCTACCCACCACAGGACCATGGCAATGCAACTCTTACCTATGCTACCATGACAACAGCTGTTGCAGCCACAGCCACTGCTGCTGTGGTTACTGTCACCATGACAACTCCTTCAGCCAGTACTGCGATTGTCATGAACGACCAGCTTCCACCAGCAACGAAGAGCCGTGATTGGCCAGAAGAAGATTCTTTGACGGAACAGCAGGTCAGTCAGAGCAGCAGTGACCATCACTCAAAAAACATCAGTGAAGACAAAGAGAAAGGACTGCAGGAGAGACATGTGAACGCAGAGAGTGGTGGAGGAGAGAACGGACAGCAGGAGAGACACGTGAACGCAGAGAGTGGTGGAGGAGAGAATGGACAGCAGGAGAGACACATGAACGCAGAGAGTGGTGGAGGAGAGACGGCCGAGGTGAAAGCAGGAAGAAGAGTGTCCCTGGATTCCTGTCTCTCTGACACTGATAAACACACTTTTAAAATGCACAATGACAGACACACTAAAACACACACACCCAAATCCAAACCTCCACCATCCCCGCACACGAAACCCCACCCACACAGCACAGCCAGAGTGCACACGCACACTGAGGGTGGGCGGACAGCTGCAACTCTACGGCGACAAGCCAGCGCCGCGCCGGGCTTCTACAGGCCCGAAGAGGAGCCAGATGGAGGAAGAGGAGGGCTGGACATGATGATGAAGAGCCCATCATTTGCAGATCGACGACTGAACTCGCCCCTCTCTAGTATGAAGGCCAGCATCATCAGTGAACTCAGCACCAAGCTCCAGCAGCTCGGCACCTGGCAGGGCCAGGAGTCGCAGCAGACGCACAGGTCAGACGTCTTGCACTGTCATTCCTGACTCACCCGCTACTTGACCCTTGACCCAGTGCTTCCTATGGTTTCAGAGAGTTCTGGTGTCCCTGAACTCAGAGCACTGCTAACATACTCCTGAGCAGTACTAAACCTCAAACTCCTGAGCAGTACTAAACCCTGAATTCCTGAGCAGTACTAAACCACAGATTCCTGAGCAGTGCTAAACCCCAAATTCATGAGCAGCACAAAACCCCCAGATTCCTGAGCAGTATTAAATCCCAAACTCCTGAACAGTACTAAACCCCAGATTCCTGAGCAATACTAAACCCCAAATTCATGAACATCACTAAACCCCTGATTCCTAAGCAGTACTAACCCCCAAATTCCTGAGCAGTACTAAACATCAAATTCCTGAACAGTACTAAACCCTAAACTCCTAAGCAGTACTAAACCCCAGATCCCTAAGCAGTACTAAATGCCAAATTCACGAACAGTACTAAACCCTAAACATCTGCAGGGATTTTATTGCTTTGCCACCTTGTATATTCTTTCCAACTGAGAGCATGTTAATGTTAATATTAATGTTCTTAATGGATTTTTCTTGATAGAATTTAAGGATTAAGGTTAAAGAAAAATGTATAAGATATGTTTATAATATCTAATAATACCACAGAGAAGAAGAAAGCTGTTCCCCACAGACAGAAAATGCCAGTAATAAAAAGAAACATAAAAATGAATCATATGACTATCATAGAAAACTTTAATTAATCATTATATATTTTAACAGGTCATGTTATTTTTCTCCATTTATAAGGGAAAAGTGAGATATTATGTTAAAAATCAGTTGTGGTTATTTTGAGGTTTATTTGTTGCTGACCAAATAGTCTGAGCTTTCATATTACTACTGAAAAATGTTCTCTCAGGAGATCGCCAGCTACACATCTCTCATCTTTTCCCTTTTCTCTATACAATTTGTAGCAAAAACACATTGAATTAACAACTGTGTTCTGTAAATAGCATTAGATTTCCTTTCATCTTAGTTTAAACAACCAAACAATACAACTGAATTGAATTTTACAGAGTAAGAAATTGGTTAAAATGATAAGTGTCTCATTTTTGAAGAAGCTGTTTTGCTACACTGGTATGTGTTTTGGTCTGCCAGGGATGAGATTAAATGCAAAGGGCAACATTTTGCTCTAAATAAACTTAAATAATGAAATCAAATCATGTGTTTTTAATCAGTTAAGGAAATGCTGCTTACATGGGACATTTCATCCCAGTGTGGTAAGTAGAGCAGAACCCATAGCCACCTATGGAATGAAAACTGACCAATCAGAATCAAGATGCACATTCCAGAATGCAACATAAAATTTGTCTCATTTTAATCACACGTCATATTGATAACTCATCGTATTCAGGTGCGAGAACTAGAAAGCTACTAAATCTACAAGAAAAGTGGTTAATTTCAACTTTCTCCAAAGTGGTGGATCTCACAGATTTCGAAGACGAATTCTACATTTCATGACGTGTATTAAATAACACTGTCTAGCTAGCTAGGACGGCAACATGACAGCAACACGTCACCAGGCTGGTGTGCCAGGCTAAGCTAGTGTCACACATTAATAGCTTAATTTCATGGGAGAAAGCTGATTTCACAGTTTGTAAAGTTTTTTTTTTTTGTAAAATGGTTGTGAATTTCATAGGGCCTTGTGAATTAGTTTTAAGATTCACTTAATGTGTGCAAGTTTGGAAAGGTTAGGTGATTGATTAGACTAGGTGATTTGGTTATGTGATTTATCAGTTTAGGTTGTTGACTGGGTTAGGTGATTAGGTTATTAACTGGGTTAAGTAATTTTAAGTAAAGTTAGGTGATTGATTCGGTTAGCTGATTAGGGTGATTGATTTGGGTTAGGTGGTTGATTTCATTAGGTTGTTAGGTTAGGTGATCGATTCAGTTAAGTGACTGATTCAGTTAGGTGACTGATTCGGTTAGGTGATTAGGTTAGGTAATTGTCTCAGTTCATCTTTGTTCATGTACCAGCCTCCCCAGAAACAGCACCAATGTTTTGAACGTAACTACACTCTTCACTTCCTTTAGTAGGGGTGACATATCTGTGTGGTGTGGCAGCAGACATCAGAAGTGCCGAGGACCCAGAATGCCACAATGTGGCCCTAGAGTAGCGCTCATTCTGTGTCCAGATTTATGTCTTTGACAATGGCAGTGATCTTAGATCATCAGGCAGTGAGTTCTTTTTCTACTTGAACAAGCACATGCTTTATGTCTCATTACTCCGTTTCTGTATATTTTTCACCCAAGTTTGTTTTCCTTCTTTCTGACCATGTCCTTGTCATTCCTGTAGGTTTTCAGAAGACCACTCATTACTTACCACTGCTCATGCCCAACTGCCCTTGCTCCCTTCTTCTACTCAGCCGCTTCAGACAGTTCTGTCCTCTACTTTACCCCTGACTCTGAGCCCTAATCCGTTACCCCAGACTATTAGCCCTAACCCCTTAAACCCTAATCCTCTAACCCTTACTTGTAATCCCTTAACTCCAAATCTGTCTCCTAATCCCTTAACTCCTACACTTAGCACTAATCCCGTACCCTGCTCCCCATTAACTCCAACCCTGACACCAACCCCACTTCCTGCAAGTCCTCTCGCTCCCTCCTTGACTCTGCTCCCTCTTTCCCAGTCTCCAGCTCAACCTTCTCCCTATTCTAATTGGGCCCACTCTCCCTCTCCTCTCTCTTTCTCTCACTGCCCTCTATCTCCTCCCTCTCTCCCCCATGCTCCCCTCTCTCCTCTCTCCTTTGCCCATCCTCCCCTGTCCCCCCCATCTTACACTCATCCTCCCATTTCTCCTATATCTCTCACTCATCCCCCTCTTTCTCCTTCCTCTTTGTCTCACCCTCCAGTCTCTCCATCCTACTCCCCTTATCCTACATCCCCAAAGCATCGGGCCAAGTACCGTGGTAAAGGTCTGGATTTTTCTGGATCTGAGTCACGCTGTGAATCTCAAGTTCAGCGCCGTCGTGCTCCCAGCCCTCTGATTTCCTGTTCGGACCGCCCCCAGCCTGGCCCTCCACGACCCTCCTCACTTCCTCTTTTCCCTTCTGCTCCCCTCTATGGAACTCCGTTTGACCTGCAGCTTCCTCTCACCCCACCATCCACCACCCGGCATCTAGCAGAGCATTTCTTCCCTCACACCCCCCCTCTCCTGCCCTCGTCCTCCACAGCCCCTGCACAAAACCCCTTGATAGCTTCCCGCTCTCTCTCCCCTACCCATTTCCTGTCAGGTGGGTCCTCTCCTTCCTGTATGAGTTACCCTCCCCTCACCCCTCCTCCACCCAATCGACCTTTTGCATCCAAGCCACTCCCTTACTGGAGCAAATACGATGTTGCTGATTGGCTAACCTACTTGAACCTGGCGGAGCATCGAGAGCGTTTCCTAGACAACGAGATTGATGGCTCTCACCTGCCCTCTTTGACAAAGGAAGACTTCCTGGATCTGGGAGTGAGTCGCGTTGGACATCGCATGAACATCGAGCGTGCACTGAAGAGACTTACTGAGAGGTGAGGAGAGATCAGAAAAGAGAGAGGCTAAGGGGGAGATGATTGTGTCAGATCCCCTGTAAAGTTGTATCGTGTTATCCTTGTGCAGCATCTGGAACAACTACAGAGCACCACCATAGAGGCTGACTGGAGCAGGCAGGGGGAGAGGATGTACTGGGTGGTTTTTTGGAGACAGAAAGAAAAAAAAAACGTTTCTTCAGTATCGCATGAGAGTGTGCTCTTGTTTTCTCCGATCTGCCTGTCTCTCACTCCTCCCTGTCAGATTCTGCTCCTCCACAGATGTGTGTGTAGACTCTTGTAGAGCACGGCACGGATGTCATGTTTGCTCTGTATGACTCTGCCAGTACTCCTGTATGTCTGCTTGTTTTTCACACACATGCATGTGAACGGTTCTCGGCAGTGTGTGCTTTTGCGCCCGCATGAGGCAGTTGCGTGTGTGTAGTGAATGTACAGTGTGTGTGGTAGTGTGTGTTTTTGCATCCACGTGAGGCAGTTGTAGTGTAATGCACTCTCCAACCTTACAGTCCTGAGTGGTTGGTGGACCTGTGTGATCCATTAGTGTCAAGGTTTGATTTTAAACTCAAATCCATTCACTTTGTGAGTGGTTCAACGGTGCTCCTTCTGGTTTAAGTGCGAAACTACAGACCTCAGTGCATGTGCACTGACTGGGTCCCCCAGCAGCTGGCTGGTTCTCTGCCTACTGTGATTGCTAGTAGTTCAGAATCAGTATTACTTTATTTCACCAAGTATGTGTAAACATGTACAAGGAATTTGTCTAGATGAGTGCTCACATGTATGACATGTAACACACTAAACCAACTAATACAGCACACACGCTAAAGACAGCACACTCACTAAAGACATCTATACTTTAGTTGAAAGTATACTATGGAGGTATTATATACCAAATACTACATAATAATACAGAGTTGCATGAATTGAAGATTGAATTTAAACAGCATCAACATCTGAGAAAGCAGGACTAGTGTAGTTGAATTTTCTAACCCTGGTTAAGACTGGCTGCTGCATTCTGTACAAGTTGAAATTTCTTTAGGGACTTTTTAGAGCATCCAATTATAAGACCATTGCAGTAGTCCAATCTTGATGAGGTAAAAGTGTGGATGAGTTTCTCTGCATCTGATAATGAAAGTAAATGTCTCAATTTGGCAATATTACGTGAAGGGAAAAAGGCAGATTTAGTGATATTTTGCATATGTGCAGGTCAAAGGGGAGGTCAGAATCAATAGTGACACCTAAACATTATCTGGATTAGAAGATATTTACACCTGAGTATTATCAGCTTTGCAATGGAAGCTAATACCATGCCTGCAAATAATTGTGCCTAATGGTAGCATATATAGTGAGAATAATATGGGGGCCAATACTGATCCTTGTGGGACACCATATTTTACTTTTGTGTGTTCTGAGCATTATGTAAAAGGACAAATTGGTAACGATCTGTTAGGTAGGATTTGATCCAGGAGAGTGCTTGACCTCTTATGCTAATGAGTATCTCCAGCCTATCTAGTAGAATGTTGTGGTCGATGGTGTCCAAAGCCACACTAATATCTAAGAGTATAAGAAAAGAAATGTAACCTTTATCAGAGGACATTAAGAGATCAGTAACTACTTTAGTCAGAACAGTTTCTGTAATGTGGTCTAAATCCAGACTGAAATATTTCAAGGACATGATTTGTCTGCAGAAAAGCAGAGAGTTACGAAGAAGCTACTTACTCTAGCATCCAGTATACACGTGGAAGGTTTGGAAGAATTTACCTCTCAAACCCTTCCAGAGCCAAGGGTGGATCAGTGTCTGTCAGATCCAGCTAAGTATCAATAAACACAGCTATTGTAGCAGATGTAATAGTTTGTTTATTTTGATAAAGGGGGGCTGACAAGTTTCGTCATTTAAACACAATTCATATGTTATAAGGGAGTGGTTAGAAACTGCCTCACTTTGAGGAAGTACTGCTAAACTGGCTATGTCAGTACCAAATACCCATACCCATAGAATCAAGAATTGCATACAAGTTAATTTTAAAAGAATCATGTGCATTTTCAAAGTGAATATTAAAATCATATGGCATATGGCACATATCATACCTGGCAGAGTCCAGGTTTCACTCGAGCAAAGCCCACATATCTTATGGTCTGTAATTATTTCATTAACAATTAGTGCTTTGGATAGCAATCCTAGTTTCAGATTAAAGTGATTTTTGGTAGTAACATCACTGAGTTTAACGTTGATTAAATTTTGTCCACATATTTTGCGAAATCTCTTTTTGAATAAACAAGGAACAGACACAGTCTCAATAGAGTGGAACCTAGGTGGCATTACAGCTCAGAGATGGTTGGATTAGAACATTTTACTACAGCATTTGATATCGTCCCTGCTAGATCACAGACATCTTTAAAATTATCCTTGGTAATTACCGACTGTCTCAACCCCACATCATTAGTGCCGATGTGTATAACAATCGTGGAAAATTTATGTTTAGCCACCAGCTTAGCATTAGCTCTGATGTCAGGCGCTCTAGCCCCCGGAATACATTTAACTATGGCTACTGATGTCTCTAGAGGGGTTACTATATTCGTGTGCCAAAGATGTGAATCTCCTATAACTAGAGCTTTTCAACAGGTTGCTCAGCCAATGTATCACTGAGTGGATCAAACCTGTTTAGCACACGATCCTCAGACGAATGGTGCTCAGCCCTACGGCTATGCCGCCGAAAGGTCACCCATTCCCCCCGCTGCGAGGGCTCTAGTGTCAGAGCTGGGGGCTCACTAACTATGCCTGTGGCAACCAGGCCTGCTAGACTAGATGCTACCATCTGTTCTCGAGGCCTTTCTAGAGCCTGGATGTGCTCATCCAGGCATGAAATCGATCTATTCTGTCTATCCCAGTAATCAGGGTGATGCCCCAGTAGTCATGGTGACATGAGGGGGGAGTTGAAAACCCTCCAGGTTGTCTCTGTGGTTTTGGCAGAGGTGTGTCTAAGAATCTTCATCTCCACCTCCATGGGAAGGGCCTATGCGACTCTTACCTATGACAGTTTCCAGAAATGGAACTTCTTCCTTTTCACAAAAGTGACAACAAAAGTGTAGCTCTAGTAATCACAGAAGCTGGAGATATAAAATCTGAAATTCTGAAATCTGTATTTGTATGGGTTGAATAAATTGTACAGGTTGTATTATCTACTCAAAAGATCAGGTTAATTTTGCTACCAGTGTTATGGTGGCCCAGAAGACCCATCAGGTTGTAAATGAAAAAGTGCGCTGCAGCTACACAAAGTCATCAAAGCGACAAGACAGCCATTACATTTTACAAACACAGTATAGAAACACTTCAACTTCAGAAACACTGCAAATCCAAAACAACTTTGTTCTCTAAACTTGAATATTTTCTGAATTTCCCCAACATTTCTAAAATGCAGGGCACATGATGTTGATTTGAATAAAGTGTTTTCTGAACTTGCATAGCAGCGTTTATAAATGCAACATTTGTGTTGTCATAGTGAGGAATGCGTGTTGTCATAGTGAGGAATGTGTGATGTCGTAGTGAGGAATGTGTGATGTTATAGTGAGTAATACAGTCTGTGTATTTGCTGCACGTTTGCTCCTTTGCAGTGTGTGATGGGTCTTCCAAGCGACTGTATATTTGCACATAGTTAATGTCTTTTTTTTCTTCATCTTCTCAATTCATCTCCTTGTTCACTTGAAAACTTTGAGTTAATAAGGAGAGGAGATGCTGCTCATGGATGTTTGGGCCATGGTGCTAACGCATGCTTCTTCACCCAGTACTCCAAGCTTGTACTCCAAGGCTGTGTGTTGCATTCACGCATCTTCAGCAGTTATGTACGGTAATCAGTAATGTGTTTAAAACATTGCCACATTCTGTACCATTTTCAAGCCCTTCACTACTCTCATTGTGTGTCCCTCTGTTCTGTGTTCCTCTGTCCTGTTTGTCCATCTGTCCTGTGTGTCCCTGTGTTTCAGGCTGTCCTCTCCTTTCTCTCACTGTTTGTCCCTCTGTTCTGTGTGTCACTCTGTTCTGTTTGTCCCTTTGTTCTGTGTTTCAGGCTGTCCTCTCCTTTCTCTCACTGTTTGTCCCTCTGTTCTGTGTGTCGCTCTGTTCTGTTTGTCCCTTTGTTCTGTGTTTCAGGCTGTCCTCTCCTTTCTCTCACTTTGCCCCTCTGTTCTGTTTCAGGCTTTCCTCTCCTTTCTCTGTCTCCACCGTGTCATCAGAAGGGCTCCTTGAACAGGGGCGAGATGATGGTACTCACAGCTGAGGGGTTATTGTACACAGAGGACAGTAAAACAGTAGGACAGAGGAGAGAGTGGACGCACACTTGAACAGAGGTGCTCTGCATTTAATATGGAAATTTCTTAAAATATGTGTTAAGCTTCTCTGCCTAGTACATCCATCGTGATCACCAGAGACAGACCTGAGCAAGCAGATACCAACTCCTGACCTCTGACCTTGAAAAGGACAGAGTTGACTTCCTTCTTACTGAAAAGGACAGAGTTGACTTCCTTCTTACTGAAATGATGGTTTGCTTTTGTTTACTCACAATGATGGCAGCACTATTCTGTTGCTATGGTGACGAAACAGATGATGTAAAGTTTATTGATTACTATAGTAATACAAAGATCTTTATTGTTGTAAATCGTGGGCAGTTAATGTTCGTATCATCCTTATCACCTAACACACTCTAACTCTAATCTCACCTATTTCCATTAAACACACTCTAACTCTAATCTCACCTATTTCCATTAAACACACTCTAACCCTAATCTTACCTATTACCATCAGACACACTCTAACCCTAATCTCATCCATTACCATTAAACACACTCTAACCCTAATCTCATCCATTACCATTAAACACTAACCCTAATCTCACCCATTACCATTGAACGCACTCTAACACTAATCTTACCCATAACCGTTAAACACTCTAACCCTAATCTCACCCATTACCATTAAACACACTCTAACCCTAATCTTACCCATTACCATTAAACACACTCTAACCCTAATCTCACCCATTACCATTAAACGCACTCTAACCCTAATCTCACCCATTACCATTAAACGCACTCTAACCCTAATCTTACCCATTACCATTAAACACTAACCCTAATCTCACCCATTACCATTAAACACACACTAACCCTAATCTCACCCATTACCATTAAACACACACTAACCCTAATCTCACCCATTACCATTAAACGCACTCTAACCCTAATCTTTCCCATAACCGTTAAACACACTCTAACCCTAATCTCACCCATTACCATTAAACACAATCTGTCACTAATCTCACCCCTTCAGTATATCCACATATAATCA
The DNA here is from genome assembly GCA_025802075.1 of Tenebrosternarchus preto. NCBI lineage: Eukaryota > Metazoa > Chordata > Actinopteri > Gymnotiformes > Apteronotidae > Tenebrosternarchus > Tenebrosternarchus preto. The sequence continues at coordinate 22,319,637 of JAOYMR010000007.1, forward strand.
AACATTCTGATGGTAAGGATGAACTATGAACATTAGCACTAAGATTTTTATTTCTGATCATAATAATGATAATAATTCATAATGATAATAATGATTATGCTAATAAGTTTCATGATCAGCATTTAACAGTTAAGTACATAAACATTTTAACTCTTTAAGCATAATTGGTCTTCCAGATAGCAGAACATGGTGAATTTCTCCTTCTCCCTCTGGGTTTTGTTTCTCTTCATCTGATCACACACACCCAACATGAGTCAGACCACAAACACATTCACACATACAGGCGCCACACAAATCCACACGTGTGTGTGTGTGTGTGTGTGTGTGTGTGTGTGTGGGTGGGTGGTGCTGGCTAGTCCTCAGATGAGCTTAACTTCATTTTATTTGAGAGAATATTTTAGGAAATAGTAAAACCTATGAAATTATTGATCAAACACGCATACATTTACATATATGTATGTATGTATGTGCACACTTTGAAGATATTTATGCAGAGTTATCTAGGTTATCAGGTATTTCTGTTGCTATGTAGGAATGATGGCTATGGTGGTGATGATCGGAGATTAATAATTAAGATGTTTGAATAAATTATAATTATCCTGAAGTTGCTTGTGTCATCCTTCTGATCTGGGATCAGTTTTCCTTCTCAAAGTGTGTCCCGACCTTCCAACCCAAACTGATGTAACAGAACACATCTAAACTAAACACTGTCAGCACAGATGTATCTAAACTAGACCATCATCAACACAGATATATCTAAACTAGACTACCGTCAGCACAGATATATCTAAACTAGATTTCCGTCAGCAAGAGAAGTATTGGTGTATAGTAGTGGTGACCTTAATACTAATGCTAACCCAAACGCTAACTCTGATGGTTGGCTTTGTCCAGGGACTCTGGGTGGTGATGCTGAAGCCATTCTGTCACCCCTCAAACTGCTTATGCAGGACAGTGTTCCCAGCACAGTGTTTACAGTCCACAGCACAGTGTTCCCAGCACAGTGATTACGGCACTGTTCACAGTCCCCATACCACAGTGTTCACAGTGCACATCACAGTGTTCACAGTGCACACCACAGTGTTCACAGTGCACACCACAGTGTTCACAGTGCACATCAGTGTTCACAGTGCACACCACAGTGTTCCCAGCAGTTTTCACAATCCACAGCATATCTACTGCCTCAGCTTGTTACTGAGTTTAAACATGCTTTAACTCTGTATATTACAAGAGGAGAGAACACCCTCCCTCTCAAAATGGCTACGTACCATCTTTCCTTAAAATGCCAAGCTTGCTCTCAAAGGTGCCCTAGGGATTAACAAAGGCCACATTGTATTCTAAGCTCCATAATCTGCAGTTAATTTGACTCCAAAGCCAGTTTTGAGAACAGGACCTCAATAAGTGAAGGTCTGCACCATTGTACTGGCTAATTCATAGCTAAGCTGGTCTGGGCAAGTAAGCAAAAACATATTTTAAATTAGACAACTCCAAGAATAAATTATAACCTTCTCTCCAAACACACTGGTAATCTTTTCATACAACATTGCTATTAATGTTTATATTTTTCTTAAATGATTGTTTTTATTTAATATTATTTTCCTCTTGATATGTTTTTCTCCCAAGAATGTCGAAAAAATGAAATGATAAACAGTATTGTATCATTATAACAAAAACCAACAGCAAGTACCTGAAACGTGTAATGCTTATCCTGACTAAAAGGTACCTGTTCTCATTTTTAGTGACTACATCTGTTTTAAACAAACAAAAAAAACATGTCCAACCAGCTCTGTGAAGTACCAGAGTATCTGTTCAACCTGAACCTTAGGAAAGGTGAGGTTCACACATTCCAGAAGACATTCTGAAGGTGAGGTTCTCACAGCATGGAAGACCTGGAGAAGATGTTTCTTATTGACCTCAGACCCATAACCCAAAACCATAACCCTAACCCTAGGACTTTAGATAGTATTGGTATATAAGACTCAGAAAGAGAAGAGTAGTGCCTGACATGTGGATATGTTTTTTTCCTCCCTCCTCTTCTGCCTGAGCAACAGGTGGAGATGGATGAGTATATACTGCGTGTGAGTGTTCTCAGGTGGTTTGTTGATTATTTTGTACCTGCCTGATGAAGCCAGAGTGGGTCACAGTGTGTAGATACTATTTTGATACAAACTGCATGTTAATAAAGACTTTCATTTTTTCTCCAGACCAGTGGTCCAGGGATCCTTATGGCTCTGGGAGCTATCATGGATATCCTCTGAGGATTCAAATTAATCAGACAGACAGGCAGAGACAGACAGACAGAACTGTATTGATTTGGTAGGGTTCCCTGAGTGAAATTAATACACGGCTTTTCCAGTCCTATTGTTATATCCTTGCATTGATGGTAGAAATAATTTTGACCACAATCAATTTGTTTCTCAAGCTTGTGATCAAAATCAAAAACTACAACCCATTCTGAACCTGAGGTACGTAGACTGCCAGCAGACGTCATGGATAATAGGTTCAAGTTTGTTTTCATTTAACTGGAGAAAGGTATTTGCCATCCAAAGATGGATTTCATCCAGCCACTCTTGAAGGCGTGGGCACACATTAGTCGGCCTCGGTGGGAGCTAGTTGTTGTCTGCATAACAGTGGAACAGAGTGTAATACTTCCTTATGGTACTGCTGTTATGTTACCCTCTTCAGTGCACAGTCAGGCAGGACGTCTTCAGGATCTTCTCAACTGTAATTCAGTTCTTTGGCAGGAAGTGACACTCCCTTGTATCTGAGGAGTCAGCATCAAGTGCTATGCTATCTGTTGCCCCATTTCTCTCCTCTAATTAGAGCTGTGTAAAGAGTCTTACAGCACATCACCATATGTTCCTGCAGTTCTCTCTGTTGGCCAAAAGTACCTGCAAATAAATTTGTTTTCTCCATTAATCTACGTGCTGACAGTGTTAACTGTGAAGTTCCCAAGAATCTGCGATCTAACACTCGTTTAAATGATTACTCAAGTAAAAGTAAAAAGTGTCTGTTAAAAAGACTCAAGGCTCAATACTTTATTACTGTATTCTGGTTAAAAGGTATATTGAATTCTATCCTACTTACTGGTTAGGGTACATTCTGTGAGCCAATGATTTCTGTCCTTACTGGTTAGGGTACATTCTGTGAGCCAATGACTTCTGTCATTACTGTTTAGGGTACATTCTGTGAGCCACAAATTAAAACGTGGACCTCGTTATTCTTTTTACACTGAATTCAAATCTGTTTTAAATATGTTTCACTTAGGAATGGTTTTAAACTGCACTGTACAATAAGTATATATTACCTATTCACAAATGAGGGTGTTTTTACACTTAAAATATGTATAGTCTCATACAGGTGTATGACTTTTGCTTATATTTGGCCTCGAAAACGTCCCTCTTCAATAGTCTGTCAACATAGAAGGGCACCACTTTCCTTTTTACCGATAGGTCTTCTATACATAATCACATGCAAGTATTATCTGCTGGAAAAACAACAACGAAAAAAAAAAAACCTTTTTGAAAACAGGTAAGTATTTGTCTTTCTGGATATTTGTCCTACTTTGCTGATGAATTTAGGATTGTTCGTATCAGCTAGATATTGTGCATGTAACTTCACGAAGCATCTCTTTGGAATTGGGGCTTTGTGATTAGTAGAAGCTTAAAAAATTCCATAGCTCTTAGCCAAGATAGTTTGCTTTCCATTATATTTACCATTGTGATTTTTACCGTTTTGATTTGGTGACTGGTTATACTTCTGCACTTATTCTAGGATCATCATTGATTTTTGTATTTTAACAGTGTTCTAGTTTAAATGTATCTTGAACTCTGACATATTGTACTGGCTAGGATATATTCTGTGCGTAAGTGCTAAAACAGTTAATTTATATAGCGCTTTTTCAACAACTACTAACACAAAGCAGCTTTACAGATGTCCAAGCCCCCAGTGATCAAGCCAAGGGCGACAGTGGCAAGGAAAAACTCCCTTAGAGTAAGAGGAATAAACCTTGAGAGGAACAAAGACTCAACAGGAGAGGCCCATCCTCTTCTGGCCCACCATCAGGCACCACAATAACAATAATACAAACAGGAAAAAAGTCTATTAGCAGCAGTGAATGATGTTCAGTTGGTGAGACTCAAGCAGAGGAAGGGGATCAGGGTGGATCAGGGAGATCAGCAGATTATGAGTCAGGAATCTGGATCTCTGGTATCTCCTGGAGCCTCAAATGTAGCATCGGCCAAGTGGGAGGTGAAGACACTGCTGTTCTCAGAGGGTCTTCAAGATGAATCAAATGAATCAAAATGAATATTAAGGTCTCCAACAATTAATGCTTTGTCTACAGAAATGACCAGATTTGTTATGAAATCTGCAAATTCACAAAGTAACTCCGAGTATGGTCCTGGAGGTCTGTAAATAATAAATAGTGAGATTAATTTAGTAGAATTAGTCTTTGTAGGTACATTTGTCAGATGTGGTAAATTTATGCAGAGGTTTTTGTCTGACACTCAGATCATCAATATAAATTACTGTGACGCCTCCTCCTCTACCAGTTAGATGAGGCTGATGAATGTAACTGTACCCAGGTGGACTAGACTTTAATGCTATGTGCTCATTTGGTTTAGTCCAAGTTTCTGTTAAACAGAGTACATTAAACTCTTGATCAGTAATAGTTTCATTGACAGTAAGTATATTGATAAGTACATTGATGCAAGCGATATAATATTTAACAATCCTAGCTTCAGATCAAAAGTGCTTGCTGTGTAATCAGAATGATCTAATTTTACTTTAATTATCTTACTAAAGCTAACTTTGAGAGTATGTCAACATTGTTGTTTGGCTCGGGGAACAGGCACAGTCTCAACTTGGTGGAACTCAAAGCAGCTAGCAGACAATCGGTTTAGCCTTTTGCTCCCTGGCCTGGGCTCTGGATTGTCAGAAATGAACTTGGGTTGCCCTAAGACCATGAGATATGTTACAAGAAATGAGAGCAGCACCTTCCTGAGTGGATGGATACCTGAATGTAAAGGGGCAGGGGTAGCTCAGTGTTTAAGGGAGTCACCTCGTAATCAGAAGATTTCTACCATCAGACAAATGCTGTAAATGTAGCCATACTGGCTAGTTAGAATCTTAGTAGTGTTGCTTAGTAACAACTGTGCCTGTTTGTGGTGAAAAATGTCAATATAAAATCAATTTAAAAATTTGTTACATCAATAACAAACCTTAAACTTTATAACAATGAAAAAACATTAAAAAAAATCCTTGTCACAGAGCATTACAGACATCCTTACACCTTTTGAATTAGGGTTAGATTTAGAGATAGAGACAGGGTTAGGGTTAGACACTCCCTAGAGGTGGTGAAGACACCATTATCAGTAATCTTGCTGGAAACTACAAACAAAATATTTCCTTTAATATTGACCATCCTGTAGTCTGAGTGTTGTCACAACCATAGTTTCTGTTCTGTGTTTTGTTTTGTTTGGGTTTGCGAATATCTTTCAGCACTGATCTGTCAGTTTAAATTTGATGGATTTCAGTTAATTCATTGGAGAAGTAACAGCAGACTGGGAGACAGGTTACAGGGAGATATCTGGGAGACTGGTTACAGGGAGATATCTGGGAGATTGGTTACAGGGAGATATCTGGGAGACTGGTTACAGGGAGATATTTGAGAGACAGGTTACAGGGAGATATTTGAGAGACAGGTTACAGGGAGTTATCTGGGAGACTGGTTACAGGGAGATATTTGAGAGACAGGTTACAGGGAGTTATCTGAGCCATCAAAACAACAGCAGTGCCAAAGTCCATGTTTCATAAATTACAGATGTTTATCAGGAATGGAAGCCAGTTTGAAACATCTTAAAAGATTTGGGCAAATCAGAAGCACTTAAAAGGCAGTAAATCTATATAAGGGAACATGTGATTCTCACTGCTCAGTGTGATCACAGTTGCCATGGTGATAAAGAATGACAGTATGACACTAATCAGAGCCATAAAATGACTCACTTTCTCTGTTTATTACTTTCACTCTCTCTCTCTCTCTGCTTCTCTCACTCTTGCCCCCTGGTAATCACTCTTTCACTCTCTCTGTTTCTCTTTCACTATTTTCTTCATTCTCTCTCTCTTTCTCTCTCTCTCTCTCTCTCTCTTTCTCTCTCTCTCTCTCTCTCTCTCTCTCTCTCTCTCTCTCTCTCTGTCCCACATACTCATACAGAAGAGTGCTCAGATTTAGCAATAATCTTCCCTGATGTTCAAACACTGTAATACAAATCATCTTGTGCATGGTGTAAACCTGTAGTGTATTCCAAACTGGTGAAGGCACCAAATACACACCTTCTAATTAGCTCGCAAAACCTCTTGTCACACAGCTGTGATGGCTGGCTTTCACACCAGACAAACACATCACACACACACACACACACACACACACTCACACATGCGCACACACGCAAACACTCTCACACGCACCGACGCACACAATGTAGGTTTTATTTTTGTAATCCTATTTGAAATATTTTTTAGTCCCCTTAAGACACACACACTGCACACACACACTCTACACACCCCACACCCTCTCTCAGTTGTTGCAACGTAACTATTTACATGCAGTCACTAGGTCAGTTGTTTGTGGTTGTGTTGTTATTGGGGTATTAGTGTGATTGTGTTATAAAGGTTGTTGGTCTGTTTGTTTGTGTTGTTATTCGGGTATTCATGTGTTATAAAGGCTGGTCTCTTTTTTATGCGCTAAAGGAAAATTCATGCATTTGATAATACTGGTGTATTTTAAATAGCAGAATTAAATAAAGTGTGTGTGTGTATATAAGAGAAAAAAAGAGAGACAGTGTGCCCATGTGTGCGTGTATGTGTGTGTATGCGCGCATGTGTGAATGTGTGTGCTTGCATACGCACTCTGACCTTTTGTGTGTGGTTTATTTTGGGATGCGTCTTCTCTATGATGGAATGTTGGGAGGGGGTTCTATTCCTGTTGCCAGATTCCTGTGAGCCACCCACACTTCTCTCCACCTCTCTGCCCTCTCAGACATTCTGTTGCCCATCTGCCCCCATCACTTTGCCCCTCTACCCCTCTTCACGGAGCTGTCTCTGGGATTCTGTTCAGTCATGATGGAGCAACAGGAGGACGTGAACAAACTCAGCTTCTGGATGGTGAGAGAAAACCACAGAGGCCTAGTGACTTTGTAGGAGATCACAGAAGGGTTTTATGGAGTAAAGTGTGTGTGTGTGTTTCCATAGCCGGGTAACTATGTGCGGACAGTGCACAGGACCCAGGACTCCTTCCAAGTGTGTGACGACGTTGTGGCGTGTTTTAAAGATCGAGCGCGAGTGGAGAAGCAGTACTCCCAGCAGCTCCAACAGTGGAGCAACAAGTGGAAAGCTATGGCAGACTCCCGTGAGTAAGGACAGTTACTATAAACACAAGCTACACTAGGAAACAGTAGCTACACACGCAAACCACACTAAGATACAGTAACTACACACACAAACTACAGCCGAGTACAGTTACTACACAAACAAACTACAGCAGAGTACAGTTACTACACACACAAACTACATTATGGTAGTTACTACACACACAGACTACACTTACTAGACTAGGCAAACTACAGCAGACTACAGTAACTGTACAGTCATACAGCATTAAATACAGCATTTCACTCTTGATGACATTTATCTTGCACGCGTTTAACTTGCGCATGTTTAACATGTGTAGTTACACGCACTGCTTGGTCAGCTGCGCACTCTTGAGCTCACTGCCCTTATGCCTCTGTATCTGTGTGTAGTCACACACTCTTAGGCTGCCCACTCCCTCTGTATTTGTGTGTATTCACACACTCTTAGGCTGCCCCTCTCTGTATCTGTGTGTAGTTACACATTCTTAGGCTGTCCCTCTCTGTATCTGTGTGTAGTCACACAGTCTTAGGTGTTACCCTCCAGCAAAGATGATGTAAGCGCTGATTCACTGGGTAATTACCCTGTTGGTTTTTTATACGTGATATTGGACTGGCACTGGCACTGGCACTGGGGGAAAATCATTGGAAGTTATTTAGTTGCCATCAGAGTGGTTTCCCGCAGGCTTGGTTTTAATCCGGGCACCGAGGTGTGTTTTGTTGTAATCTGGGCACTGATGTGTGTTTTGTTTCTCTGTGGAGGTGTTTTACTGGAATAGTGGGAGTGACGTGTATGGCTGGATTATTTTTGGTTTTGGAACACAGATGCTTTTTAAAGGTTTTAAAATTATATTATTGAAATATGCCATTTTGTATGAATATTCCCCACTTCTCTCTTTTTTCTTTTCTCTTTCAGTGTCTAGTATGAATACACCTCTCCTCTTTTTTCTCTTCTATTTCTGTCTTTCTCTCTCTTTTTGCCTCTCTTCGTCTCTCTTCCTCTCTCTCTCAGGGCCCCTGTACGGTTCCCTCATGAGGGCATGGCTGTGTTTCTTCTCTTCCGCTGAGCGCCTCTCTGTTCTGCATTCGTCTGTTTCCCATTCCCTCATTTCAGAGGACAGCGAGCAAATTCTCTCCTGGAAGAAGGAAACATTCAAGCGGAAGCTGTTCTGTGGCTTTCGTGAGTCACATGACTTTGAGACAGCATTTACATGTGCTCAGAAACCCTGGGTGAAGAAACTGAAGAAGGTGACAGAAAACCAGTGCAAACACCTCTGCTGAACAGGAACACTCAGCTGACCTGATCACTTCAGGAACACTCAGCTGGGCCTGATCACTTCAGGAACACTCAGCTAACCTGATCACTTCAGGAACACTCAGCTGACCTGATCACTTCAGGAACACTCAGCTGGGCCTGATCACTTCAGGAACACTCAGCTGACCTGATCACTTCAGGAACACTCAGCTGGGCCTGATCACTTCAGGAACAC
>JAOYMR010000007.1:22334916-22355172 GCA_025802075.1 Tenebrosternarchus preto
TGTTATATATATATATATCAGTTATCAGTTGTACATATTTGTATATTTATATATATCTATATATAGATGTATATTTATATATAACTTCTGTCATGCTGGTGTTGTAGGATTTACTTGTGTCACACACAGGAGAGTGATGGGATTGATGTGATATATGTAGGAGTTGTTAAAACCTGTGTACTGCCAGGTTGCTATGTGAACAGTCTGACATTTCTTGTTTGACGTAAGAAGAATTTCACGAGATGTTTATGTTTACAAACCTCTTGCTGCAGACGTAGGTGTGTGCTAAGGGTTAAAGGGGATATTTTATGCTTATCTGTTTTTCCCTTTGCTTTATTCATTTGTACATATAGTCTGGATCCCAAATGGTTGAATGAACGTACACTGGCTGAACAGCAGTGTGGAACCCTAACCCTAATCCTGTAAGTCCTCTGCAGAAGAGCGTCTGCTAAATGTAAATGGCCAACATTGATTTACCACCCTGAACAACTTGAATAACTAGTAAACCATTTGAATATTTACATCAGCACAGGACTAATTGGGAATGAGAATGGGTTGTGTCACGGTGGCCGCCCTGGCCGCCTCCCCTGTCTCGTTTGTGTGTGGATGTGTCCTTATGGGGGTGTGTGTCTGTGTCGTCTGAGTGAGGGTATGTCTGTGTGTTGTTGGTTTCGTGAATGCTTGTCGGTCTATGGTTCGACGAGGTTAATGGTTATCGTCCTTGGTAAGCGTTGTCTTCCATTGTCTGTGTTAAAATAAAACCGAAAATAAACGGTTCCTTTGAACTAATGCACGTTGGAGTCAGCTTCGCTTTTTACAGCTCCCTGGACTCGCAACGTGACAGGTTGGTTCCTATCCTACTGAATCAGTGACCTTTACTACTGAATGACCTACCTGTTCTACTGAATCAGCAGAAAGGACATGAAAAATAATTAAGAACAAAGTAAAATAATTCCTTAGAACATGTAAATTAGAACAAATTAGAACGGTGTAAATTTGCATTTATATAAATGTAGAAATTGTGTGTGTTTGTGTGTAAATGCATGTTTCCTGTTAAAAGGAATTTGTGTGGAGAAACAGGTTGTTCTGGTTACAGTGGAGACTCTTTGGTTAAGGAAGACAAGTTGAAACTGGAACTTCACACACATTGTAAGTACACCGTTCACATTAACAGTTTATATTTTGTGTGTGTCTGTGTTCAGGTAAAGTTTTATATATTTGTTATATGTTGTGTTTGTCTGTGCTATCTGTGAAATGTTATATTTTGTGTGTGTGTTCAGGTGAAGTGTTATATTTGTGTTGTATGTTGTGTGTGTTCAAGTGTTATCTGTGTGTATATAGTCAGTAGGTCATAAACCCACTTGTTTTTACTTTTCTTTCTCTCCCCTCTCCTCTTCTATATCTCCGTATGTCTCTCCCCTCTCCTCTTCTATATCTCCGTATGTCTCTCCCCTCTTCTCTTCTATATCTCTGTATCTCCCCTCTCCTCTTCTATATCTCTGTATGTCTCTCCCCTCTTCTCTTCTATATCTCTGTCTCTCCTCTTCTTTTCTATATCTCTGTATGTCTCTCCCCTCTCCTCTTCTATATCTCCGTATGTCTCTCCCCTCTCCTCTTCTATATCTCTGTATGTCTGTATGATGAGACCAAAATAGAACCTTTTGGTTTAAATTAAAAGCGTTATGTTTGGACTGGGTGGTTGAAATTTGGGTGGGTTAGAGTTAGAGTTTTTGAAAACCATATTTGAGTCTATGTGCAGATTTCAGTTTTGGTGATATTTTTAATTTGTTAACAGAGGAAAGAGCTTCACCCAATGGAGTTTGCCTGTGGCTTTGTTTATGTTTCAACAAGGGTCTCAGCTGGACCCAAAATGATCAAGCGTTCAGGTAAGGAATAGGGCATTTGTTTAACCCCTCCACCCCCCTGCATCTTCCTGCCTGCCCCCATGGATGTGTAATGCATGAGCATATGCATATGTTGAGTTAACTAAAGTATTGTTGAGGTAACTAAAATGATGTTGAGTAATATTGAGGTAACTAAAGTAATGCTGAGTAATTTTGAGTTTACTAAAGTAATGTTGAGGTAACTAAATCATATTTCTAGGCTTTATTTATCTCTCCTCAGCTCTTCTTCCTCCAGCAAAAGCGTGTCATCTGCGTAACTCTCCACATGCCACGCCCCCTAAACCACAGTCTCCGCCCCCTCATCCTCCCAATCGGCCCAAACACCACGCAGCCCTCCTACCCCCCCAATGGTCTTCCCAGGCTTCCAAATCCCAGGACTCTCTCTCCTCACACATTCTGAACAGGGACAGACCCCATAAATATGATCATGTGAAAGAGACAGAACACACACGTGAGTTTCTCTCTCATACTAAAGTTCAATAGTTACACCAGCCAGTTTGGGAGTAATGCAGTCTGTTCTTTATCATTTTTTTATTTAATTAACTTTATTTTTGCTGACTTAATTTTTTCCAGAGGCAGGGGCCCCGCCTCTTCCACCACGTCCTTTCTTCATGAGGTGTCCAGAGTATAATTTAGTTCTGCCTTCCTCTTCCTCCTCATCTTCTTCATCTCTGGATCCCTCCACTGGATTCTGTCAGGATCGTCCAGCAGCCAGTAGCACGGCTGGTTCTGAAGGTCAGGTGGAGGTGCCACAGACACTCTGAGCTTCACATAAACTACTGCTAAATGATGTTCATCACATGATCTTTATATCAACTACTGCTGCAGGATGTTAATCACATGAGTGCTTGCCAGGTTATGAGCCCTGATGATGATAATGGTGGTGATGATCTCCACAGGACATGAAGTCAAGCAGTTGTTGCCTGGCAACCCCAATGTGCTCCTGGTTAGGTTGGGAAGGCTTGTGGGTGACGAAAAGTGTGAGTGATTCTGTTCTTTATAGTAATCTGAACAGTGTGAGTGATCCTGTTCTTCATAATAATCTGAACAGTGTAAGTGATTTAGAATAATCTGAATTTACGGCTGTTCATAAAGTTATCAATACGTGATAAGATCATTATAATAAACACCTGTATAAAGTCGCCATAAAGCATTTGTATCTATATGTTTGGTAAAGCTGTTTATAAAATCCTGTGAATGTTGATGATGTGTTTCTTGAGCACATGGTCTGTGTGTTTTGATAACGTGTTTCTTGAGCACATGGTCTGTGTGTTTTGATGATGTGTTTCTTGAGCACGTTCAGTGTTTTGATGACGTGTTTCTTGGGTACATGTTCTGTGTGTTTTGATGACGTGTTTCTTGGGTACATGTTCTGTGTGTTTTGATGACGTGTTTCTTGGGTACATGTTGTGTGTGTTTTGATGACGTGTTTCTTGGGTACATGTTCTGTGTGTTTTGATGACGTGTTTCTTGGGTACATGTTCTGTGTGTTTTGATGACGTGTTCCTTGGGTACATGTTCTGTGTGTTTTGATGACGTGTTTCTTGGGTACATGTTCTGTGTGTTTTGATGACGTGTTTCTTGGGTACATGTTCTGTAGGTGAGTGCATGCAGGGGGAGCCGACTTGCTGCTCTCAGTGTGGTTCCGTGTTCGAGTCTTGCTATGACAATGTGGTAAAAATGACAGCTGTACAATAAACATATGAATACCCTCAAAGATATCCCACAAACACCCAAAATCTCACATATCTACCACAAACACCCAAAATCTCACATATCTAACACACTCGTATAACTCTAACATAAACATACAATGACTCGGAACTGACGGAAGCAACACTTTTACAGTCCATCTTAAACAGTCACTGTTCTGTACATACAAACACATGCTCTTAGTCAGTCTTACATTCACTTTCAGTGCAGTGAACTTTTGCTTGGCCTCCCTATTTCACCATTTATTGTAAATGGTTCCTGGTTTCTTTCCTTTAGGTGAAAGAATGTTATTTTTGTGCGTCTGGGAGCTCTGCCCCCAAGCCACCCATGGCCTGCGAGGACTGTCTGTTTCTGCTGACCCCTGACCTTAGCACCCGCTCACCTGCACCGGGACTACTCGTGTTCTGCGTGGGCACTTCAATGATTCACAGTACCAAGGTGTGTGTGTGTGTGTGTGTGTGTTTGTGTAAATCTATTTCTCATGTAACACTATTAATTTACTGAGTTATGCATTTCTTAAAACTTTTTAAATATATTTTTGTCTTCACACTCTTAATCTGACCATCGCTGTAGGGTTTACAAACTTTTAGGCAGCACTGTTTGTGTGTGTGTGTGTGTGTCTGTGTGTAGTCTGTGCAGAATGCAATGCTGCAGTGTGTTCAAACTCTGAGCAAGACGCATGCAGATGTTGGAGTCGTGCTGGTGACCTTCAGTGATGTGGTACCTGCAGCTCACATTTACCAGTGCTGGGTTATATCACACACACAGATTTTACTGTACTGTACATAGATTGTACTGATTCAACTGTACTGTAGGTTAACCTGTTAAATTACTGTAATGTTACAAAAGAACCTGTTATGTGAAGAGAACTCAGTACACGGTTAGTGCTTTACTGGATGATGCAGTGTTTGTGTTGCTAGGTAACAGTGCATGGTTATGGTGACGTCCCATCCCGAGTGCTGAGTGGAGAAGAACTGAGAGACAGTGAGTATCTGAGGGGGGTGGGCCTTAGCTTCCCAGTCCCACCCCCTCTCTGTCAGACTCAAGATAGACTGCAGAAGGAGATTTACAGGTAGGTACAACCTCACACATTACAGGCAGCTACAACCTCATACATTATAGATTTCTATAAATTTCTCTCTCTCTCTCTCTCTCTCTCTCTCTCTCTCTCTCTCTCTCACACACACACACACACACACACACACACACACACACACATTGACATATGCAGCCTGAGAATAACTCTAGCATTTGTTGATCCTCCTAAACAGTTATGTAGGGCTACACTCTTCTGAAGTCTCTTCTCTAAAGAAAAAAATCTGTCTAGATATACAGTATAGATTACTGCAACGCACAGTGCAAGAAATATATATAAAAAAAACAAAATATAGTAGTTAGAATGTTAATAATGTCTACTGATAATATCTGCTGTGATTGTTTAAGTCCACTGATTATACCTGTAGATGCAGAACATGGTAAACCATAAAACGTTCAGATGATACAAATCTATCAAAGCAGTAAAACAATAATGTCACTTCCTTTTCATTCAATCACAGGATGCAGCAGAGTGATGTAATCGCTCTGGGACCTGCAGCTCTGGTGTCTATAATGATGGCCTCCAAGCATCCTGGGTCAAAGGTCAGAACAGTCTGATCAATTCACATTTTTATCTCTTTTTACAGTGCACTCTATCTCACTCCACCAAACCCAACAACATTTGAGAACTTCTAAAATGATTACTGCATATAAAAAAGATAATTGCTGAAGTGATTAAAAAGTTACTGTTAAAATGCTACATTGTAAAACACATAAATATCCTCCTAAATATCAAGATGCAGACAGCGGTGATTACAATAAGGTACTTGTAGAGGTGCTAATTAAATTTTTTTAACATTTCAACCAATCAGAATTGGAGGCATGATAATGACATCCATACTGCTGATTGGGTGAGATGTCCTAGTATAAGTTCTATTAAACAATGATACAGTAACAAAGAGTAACAAATAAGTGCTCAAATTTTAGTTATTCAGCATTGGTAGAAAAAAAAGTGCACGATCAATAGTCATAGAGATACCCTATAAATAGATGAGGTACGGATTAGGCTTTGACCATCATCATCATGTAGGAGGGAGCTGGCCCATTTTTGGCTTTGTAAGGAAGCATCTGAGTTTTAAATTTGATGCGAGCAGCTACAGGAAGCAAACGAAGGGAACGCAGCAATGGAGTGAAGTGTGAACTTTGGAAGGTTACAGACTAGTCTTGCTACTGCATTCTGGATCAGTTGTAAAGGCCTGATGGTCCATAAAGGAAGACCAGCAAGTAGCAAGTAGCAATAGTCAAGCTTGGAGATGATAAGAGTCTGCACAAGAACCTGGGTGACTTCCTGTGAAAGGAAAGGCCAAGCCCTTTGCATGTTACTAAGGAGAAATCTGCAGAACCAGGACAGGTTTCATACATGAGGTGAGAATGACAACTGGCTGTCCAAAGTTATGTCCAGGCTATGGGGAGCTTCAGATGGTTCTCAAAAATAATGGTCAGGTCATGGTGATGATTGCGAGTCCCTGGGATGTATAGAAGCACCGTTTTACTGAGATTAAGCTTCAAGTGGTGGGCTGTCATCCATGAAGCAATGTATATCAAACATGCTGAAATGAATCCTGAAACTTAATCAGAAAGAGGGAAGGAAAGAATTAGTTGGATGTCATCAGTGTAGCAATGATAGTAGAAGCCATGAGAAGATATTCTATCACCAAGGGAGTGAGTATACAAAGAGGAGAGGGCCAATCATGGAGCAGGTTGTGGGTGAAGAAAGTAGATAATTGATCATAGACTGTTCTCTCAAGAATTTATGTGAGGAAAATGAGAAGTGATACCTGTCTGTAGTTTTTGTTGGAGCTGTGGAAGGTAAAGGCAACAGTGGTTCCCTTAGTAGTTGGAGCCCTAAAGTCAAGGGAAAATTTATTTATATAGTTATTCTTACAACAGCCAAACAAGGCCAGACAGTTATACTTGTCTGATATCATTAATAAACACATTAATAATTCCTGTACTCAGTCACAATGTCTCACTTCAGAACTACTGATGACAAAACCCTTGAAGAAACTCTACTAAACAAACAAAACCTTGAAGGAGCTCTACTAAACTCATAAAAAACTTGAAGAACCTCAATAAACACAGCCACCCTTCTGCTGCCTGCTCAGGTACTGCCAGGGATGCTGGTGCATCTAAGCAAGCTCATAAGATCATTCTATGAAAAGCAGCAGGCGACTGTCAGGGTTAACAGTTATCATATTTTGGTTATTTTGTGTGTGCAAACTAGATAGAAACATCAGTCATGCATGATCAGTGTTAAAAGAAAAAATGGCAGACAGAGGACTTGTTGGCTTATAAATAAAAAGCGACACCAGCATCAACATGAACCTGGATGAACTAAAGGAAGCCATAAGATATTGCATTGTGTAGGGGTAGCTGATCCATAAAGTGACTGAGAGTCATCCTCTACTCATCAGATAAACTATCAAGGTTAACACTGATTCCAGAAGGAGGCTGATTCAGCACTGCTGTGGAGTGTTGGTCCAAAGTTTCTGATCCCTCCAGAGCTGGACAGAGGGGAGTACTTTCAGAAACTTTTCAAAGCAAAACGCTTTTCACTGCAGACACTGCACCAATCTGCCTGTTAACCTCTCGCTCCATCCTCCCCTCACTCGTGAACAAGATCCCAAGATATTTGAAGTCCACCACTTGGGGCAACAATTTATTCCCAACCCAGAGAGATCATTCTAGAGATTTTCTTGGTCTCAGATTTAGAGGTCCTGATTCTCATTCCAGCCACTTCACACTCAGCTGCAAACTGACTTCAGAAATCCACAAAAAGTAGATGTGAAATCCTGAGGCCACGATAACGGACTCCTTCTGCCACTTGGCTGTGCTGAGAAATTCTGGCTATAAAAGTTATGAACAGAATTGTTGACAAAGGGAAGCCTGGAGTTCAACCCAAACTGGAAACCATTCTAACTTACTGTTGGCCATACGAACCAAGCTCCTGCTCTGTTTGTACAGGGACTGAATGGCCGTAGTAACGACCCTGTACTCCTGGAGCACCAGATGCCCCAAGGGACACAGTCGAATGCAAACAAGTCCTAGGTGATGGGCCAGACAAAGGGTGTTCCATAAAACCCCAATGATGGAAACCATCAGGACCCATCATCCCTCTCCCAGATCAGGATTACCGGGGATTCACTCTGGATCTAGGCCTGGGGACAGGCTCTTTGGCGAGCACCTGGTGGCTGGGTTTCCACCCCTGGTGCCACGCCAGGCTCTGTCCAAATTAACTACATGTGCCCATGGCTTCTCTTTTTTTCACTCTCTCTCTCCCTGACTTCTTTCTTTCACAAGTCTAAGGAAAGTTGTTGAATTTCATCAGTAAAGATTTAAAACCGTGTTTGGTTTCAATTTTGAAAATATTTATTATATAGATTTGCACCTTTACTGACAAATATATTATTGAATTAGTAAAGATAGTTTGAAATGTTCAGGTTGCATGAATAAGAAGAAAGCTACATCCTGCTGTTGCTCTTCAGGTGCTGCTGGTAACTGATGGAGTTGCTAACATGGGTGTTGGGGGTTTCCATGATGATGCTCACAGTTTCATCTCCTCTTCCATCTTCTACCAAGAACTGGGAGAGACAGCTGCTGCACTGGGGTTACACACCCACCCACACACACACACACACACATACACAAAACACCACTGATATACAACACACACACAAACACACACTTAAACTCTGACCCTAGCCTTGGCCCTGACCCCTGACCCTGTCTCTCCCCAGGGTGCCCGTGTCAGTGGTGGCTATGAGAGGGACATCCTGCCGGCTGCACCAGCTAGGACGGCTTACCGACCGAACAGGAGGAAAAGTGGGTGTTGTCAGGGAGGAGGGATATAACAAGTGGCTTTGTATTTAACTTATGCATCTGTGTATGTTTGTGTGTTTTGTGTGCTTGTGTCTAGGTGGTAATAACCAGCTTTGATGAGCTGTTCATTGAATTTATGCGTCTGATTGAAGACAAAACCATCGCAACACACTGCACTGTCACCCTCCTGCTGCCCACAGTGATGTGAGTGAGCATGCATAAGTGAGAAAAGCACATTTCCTGTAGAAGACAGACAAGTTCTAGACATTCTACCATTCTTTTTATAGTGGAAAAAAACTGAAAAAAAAACAATTGCTACAGATGGAAACCATATGTCCAATTAAAAAGCTGTACAAACACATTTTCTGATCAGATCAAATATTCCAGAAATGGCTCGATATCTTAAAACTGTAGGATGAGTTAGTCGATAAAAATAAATACAAAAAAAATAATACACCATTGATAAAATAAAATGCCATGAAATATCAATAATTACTATGCAATGCATGTGCAATCATTACTAAAAGTTTTAATAGTTTCAATAGATCTTTCTGGAGTGCTATTAAACCTCAGGGTGAAAGTTGGTTGGTAGTGGAACCTCAGAGATTGAATTTTTAGAAGTTTTACAGGTGAAAAAATGACTTTTATATTATTGAAGTAATATGGGACTCTGAAACTGCCGACTAAGGGCCAGAATCAGCATGAGCAGGAATTTATTAAGAAATACTTTATAGGTAATAACATTCACTATTAATGGGAATAAATTGTTTTTAAATGTAATAACAGCATGCTATGTTTATTACATAAGTATGGCGTTTGTGTTTGTGTGTGTTGTGCATGTGTTATTTGCATATGTGTGTGTGTGTGTGTGTGTATGTTACTTTCAGGAGGGTCAGAGGTGAGAAAGATGCAGGTCATCGTGGTGTACGGGAGGTAGGGAACATCACAGAGGAATCTGAGGTTACCTTTCAGTATGGAGAGACAGAGAAGTCCCATGGTGAGTTAGCAAGGGAACAGCCCTGTGGTGAGAGAGGGAGGGAGAGAGGGAACAGCCATGTGGTGAGGGAGGGAAGGGGAGAACAGCCTCATAGTGAGGGAGGGAGGGAGGTAACAGCCTTGTGGTGAGGGAGGGAGGGAGAAAACAGCCATGTGGTGAGGGAGAGAGGGAACACCCTTGTGGTGAGGGAGGAAGGGACGGAGGGTACAGCCACATGGTTAAGGAGGGAACAGCCATGTTGTGAGGGAGGGAACAGTCTGCTCTTATTTCCCATAATGCTGCCCTGTCAGTGATTAACTGAGCTGAAATGAATATGATGTGTTTTATGTTCTGCTCATTATGGATGTCACTGGATAATTCGTGGATAAGTTCTTTTCTGTGCAAACTGCATACTCGCTGGCTTACTTTACATATTTACTTGGATGGATGGATAAATTTAGTAGCTGGAAAACGTAAATTTTAGTAGGTATATTTACAACTATTTATAATTAATATATATATTAGTTTATAATTTTATTTGTTTCATAACTGTTGCCTGTTTCATAACTAGCTAGACCACAAAACAGGAACACCATTAGGACAATAATGCACAAGGCTAAAGCCAGACAGAATAACTGGAGACACTAGTGAAAGGTAAGCTAGACAAAACGCACTAGGAATACAGACTAACACTGGAACAATGAAAGAGCATGACATATTAGAGCATGAGATATTAGAGCATGAGACATTAGAGCGTGAGATATTAGAGCATGAGATATTAGAGCGTGAGATATTAGAACATAAGAGAATTAATGAACGAAATACCTGAACAAAGGAACACAAGGAACAAAACGGGAGCACAGAAAATAGCGAGACTAAAGGAGAACTGGACTAAGAACTGGACTAAGGAGAACTGCATTAAGGAGAACTGGACTAAGAGCTGGAATAAAGGTGAACTGGACTAAGAATTGGACTAAGGAGAACTGCAGTACAGAGAACTGGACTAAAAACTGGACTAAAGGAGAACTGGACTAAGAACAATTAGGATTTATGCGCCATATTTATTTACAGTATTGCCAAAACATTATTACAGTAAAAACATGGATGAACCTTCCTAATATTAAGGACATTGAGAACTTTATGTTAATAATAATTTTAAAAGTTCAGATGAGAAAGGTAAAGAAGTGATAAGAAAGGAAAATAATACTATTAAACAAAGGTGAAAGAAATAATAAATAGCTATATACATAATAAATAGATATATTCATAAATTTTACTGACAGAAACTTCTCTGTTAGCCTGGGTGACTTTGTATCTACCCAATGTCACTCTTGTGGAGTTCCCCAGGGTTCTGTTCTTGGACCTATTTTATTTTTTATTTGTATGCTCTCTCTAGGATCCACACTTTAAAAATATGGTATTTCTTTTCATTGTTATGCAGATGATTCCTAGATTTACTTACCTCTAAAACAAAAAGACAACTGTTCTCTAAAACCATTGCTGGACTGTCTTGAGGACATAAAAGCTTGGATGGAATGTTTTCAATTTTAAAGAAAATAAAACAGAAGTCCTTATACTTGGCCCCATGAGTATTTGTGATATCCCACAGACTGATCTTTGTTCCCTGGAAGCTTTTGTAAGGCCTACTGTAAAAAATATGGGGGTGATAATGGATAATGTGATAATCTTGTGTGATAATCTTTTTTTATATTGGACAAACATACATTTGATACATTCTGTGTATCAAATTCTTTGATTTGATACATTCTGTGTATTCAATTCTTTGATTCGATACATTCTGTGATCAAATCTGGCTTTTTCAGTTGAGGCTGTTGTCCAAGGTTAAGTCCTTTTTATCTTGTAACAATTTTGAGAGGGTTATACATACTTTTATTGCAGCCTGACTTGATTATTGTAATGCGCTCTGTGCCAGGATTAGTCAGGCTTCCCTCTCATGCTTACAGCTGTTCCAGACCTGCTGCAGCTTGTTCCCTGACAGGAGCCCACAAGAGTGAGGATATCTCCCCCATGCTGGGCTCCCTTCACTGGCTTTTTGAATTTTAGAATTTAATTTAGTTGTATTATTTGTGTATAAATTCCTGAATGGCCTGAATTTTATAGACTTTCAATTCATTATGTTCTTAGATCCACTAACATCTCTTGCTGTTTGTCCCTAAAGTGAGACAGAAGCACAGAGGTGGTCACGCTTTTGCAGTAGTAGCTCCCAGGATCTGGAATGATCCCAACATTATCGGTGTTTAAGTCGCGACTTAAGACTAATTTTCATCGCTTGTCTTTTAATTCAGTATGAGAGCCCTTGCTTCCATTTTGTTTTACTGTGCTCTTTCTTTAATTCTGACATTAGTTTTTTGCTGCTAGATAAAATGATTTTGTGTTTTATTTCTCTGTGTGTGGCTGTAACAAATTTTTAATGTACAGCATGTTGGTCAAATGTACTTTATAAATATAAATAATGAAAAGAAATAAATTCATCAATACATAATACATTCAAGGTGTTTACATAAAAACATGGAGGTGTTTCACTCTGTCCCCAGCACTGCTCAGTGAGAGGAGTGTGTGTATGCAGCTGCAGGTGAACTTTCGTCGTCGAGACGGACTTAGCATGCTCAGAGTGCTGACTGTTACACTGGAAACCACCAAGGACAGGTGACATAATCACATAATATAAACACTAATCCAACCCTAACCCCCTAACCCAACCCTAATCCTCTAACCCAATCCTAATCCTCTAACTCTAACCCCCTAACCCAACCCTAATCCTCTAACCCAATCCTAGTCCTCCAACTCTAACCCAATAACCCAACCCTAACCCCCTAACCCAACCCTAATCCTCTAACCCAATCCTAGTCCTCTAACTCTAACCCCCTAATCCAACTCTAACCCCCTAACCCAACCCTAATCCGCTAACCCAATCCTAATCCTCTAACTCTAACCCCCTAACCCAACCCTAACCCTATAATCCAATCCTAACCCCCTAACCCTAAACCAGGAAATCATACCAAAATCTTACAAACATATAATTGACCCTCATAACCCTTACAACAGCAATTTGATGATAATACCTTAATTTCATTTCTAATCTAGATTTAACCCTAAATCAGAAACACTAAAACATGTTGGTGTTATAGTTTTGTTCTGTTTTTCTGTTATTCCCTGTTGACCTGATGTTAGCATAGCCCCGGTTTTGTTATTCATGTCACCCTTGTTTTCCCGTAACGAGCCTTTCCCTTCACTAGTTTCTATCGTATGTAGATTTGTTTTCACCTGCTGTTTGTATGTGGTGTGGTTCACTATTAAACACACTTGTGTGAATTACAGTTTCGCTTCTGTTTTAACTACTTAACCGACACACTCAGCACTTGTGATTGCCTTCCTGCCACAAATCGTTACAGCATTGTTCCCTGTTTTTTGATGCTGTGTTGGACTGTGATGTTACTTCACAATGTTCACAATGCTACTAACTAACATTACCCTAATACTAACATTACTATAAAAGTAACATTACCCTAACACTAACATTACTATAATAATATTACCATAATACTAATACTACCCTAACACTAACGTTACTTTAACACTTTATAACATTACCATAACATTACATAAACCCTGTGTGTGTTGTGTGTTTATGTGTATTGTCTGTGTGTAGGTCCCAAATTCTCTGCTCACTCAGTATTCCTGTGTTGCTGCGAAATCTGTGCCAGACCACTGCAGAACTGGCTCTCAGGTGCCGAGTGAGAGAAGCACTGAGAGAGAAAGACATGCAGGAACAACTCATCCTTCAAGCACTGTGAGAGTGTGTGTGTGTGTGTGTGTGTGTGTGTGTGTGTGTGTGAGTGAGAAAGAGAGAGAGAGACTGTGACTGTGATTAATCTTATTTTACAGTAATTCCAGACAGAATGTGAAGGATGAACTGATATACAGAGAGTGGTTAAAAAATGCAGAACAGATCTACAACCAGATTCACACACAAACACATGTGAGTCATACACAAACAAACATGAGTCACACAAAAACGCACATAAACACAAGTCTCTTCCTCTCTTACACAAACACATACACACAGACACACACACACAATGTGCACACACCTTCGTAAGTCTTTATTATAAACATACAGTTTACAGCCTACACACAGTGTTAACATTTACAGCCTACACACAGTGTTAACATTCATGTTTTATCATGTATCATGATCCAAAAGAAAAAAAGATGACACTTTATTGATCTCAGAGTAAACTGCAAAATAGTAAACTGACTTCTGAGACACGAGACATAATTTCACCCTGTAGGTCATAGTATTATTGTAGTTATTACAGTACTTATTATAGTGGTTATTACAGTAACTATTATGATAGTTATTACAGTAGTTATTATGACTTATTACAGTAGTTATTACAGTAACTCTTATAATAGTTATTACAGTAGTTATTATAGTATTATTACAGTAGTTATTATAGTAGTTATTACAGTAACTATTATAATAGTCATTACAGTAGTTCTTATAGTAGTTATTACAGTAACTATTACAATAGTCATTACAGTAGTTATTATAGTAGTTATTACAGTAGTTATAGTAACGTATCTTTCCCTCTCCGTGTCCTTCTTTTTCTGCAACTCTCTCCATCTCTCTCATCGCTCTCTCTGTTAGTCTCTCTCTGATGTTACTGCCACTCTTATGTATGCAGTGAAGAACTGTTACTACAGAAAACTGGCTCTCTGTTAAAGATCTTACACACTTTTGGTCCGGTATGTAGAAACTGACTCCGCCTTCTCAATCTTCACCAGTCTTGGCAGCTGTTGCTATTAGTGATGTCAATCACACCACTGTTGTTTTGTAATATACATCCCACAGAGGTGCATGTAGAGATGGAACATGACAAAATAGCAGAATGTTCACCTGTGAAGATCAAAACACAGCTGAATTATGTTTGACTGCAGGCGCTGCTTCATGGAGGTGTGTTAGTGACGTCATTGTAGGTACCATGCGAATCCAGCAGGTAGCAGCACCACCGGCGACACACAGAACAAGCTTGCATCAGCGGAAGTAAGGGGGTGTGTTCAAGGCACGTGGAACTCAGGTGTTTTAAATACCTTGATCAAGAGAACTTCATTCTCTTGCCAAGGTTAAGATCTATAAGAGAGGCTCTGCCCAACAACCCTTTCTCCAATTATTTATTCAACATCATTTGGATGGTTTACAGCAAACAGCTGAACTCACGTAACAACTGCCTCACATAGCGAATCTAAACTAACGTCTGATCAGTGTTACCACGGCAACAAATTCACAGAATTTCTTCCAGGCAAGCTTGCAAAGGTGATTAATTCCCTCTTGTTAAACTGCGGACAAAATAATTCCTGGATTTTAATGCCAAAGGGACAATTCCCAGTTCACCTGGACGACGTCATATTTCGACAACAAGGAATCAGCAGTGGAAATTCCCTCCTAATTGTACAGGAATTCAGCAAGGACGACAGCTGGGCATAGTTCTATAAACTACCATTTAAATAAGAACGCAGTTACAGTCCTTCAGCTCAGACGCCATGCTTTATTATTAGTTTTATAACCAGCACCATGATCCTTTGTTTGATGACCACGTTGGACCAGCTGAGCTCATTAACATACAGCCATGTTGCTCTGCTGAGCTCATTAACATACGGCCACGTTGTTCTGCTGAGCTCATTATCATACGGCCCACGTTGCTCTGCTGAGCTCATTAACATACAGCCACATTGCTCTGCTGTTCAAACAAGACAAACTTGTCTGTCTTGATATCAGATTCAGATTGTGGTTGTTGCCAATATCTTGCCAAAGAAATCACATTATTTAAATCCTTCTGAGATAAATGAAGCAAATCAGTGTTGCTTTATTTAGCTAAGAATTAAAGATGATTTTGATTTGATTTTGAATGAGACTGATAAACTGAGAATGATTTATAGTTTAAGAATAATACTGTCAAGGATTAGTGGATGAAACCCCTATACATTATTATTATTGTTGTTGTTGTTGTATTAGTAGGTGAAGCCCCTACATCATAAACACCGGATATGTGATTGTGATGTCATGAACATTGGGTTTGTGAAAGTGATGTCATGAACATGGGGTGTGTGTTAGTGATGTCATGAGAATTGCATTTGTGTAATGAATATCATAAACATGTGATATGTGTGATGTCATGAACACTGAATACGAGTGACAGATATAAACACTGGATGTGTGTTACTGATGCCATGTACATGGGATGTGTGTTAGTGATGTCAGGTAAATGATTTGTGAAACTTAAAATAAAAAAATGTATTAGTAACATATTTGTAATTGTTTCACATTTGTGTTGATAAAAAAGAACAATATATCAGTCCACATTTCAAGATGTGCTGAGAGACATTCCTAGTGTCTCCATGGGAGACTATTCCTTTGTGTGTTTTTAACTGTCAGGAATTTGTAGGGGGATTACAGAAGCTTTCCTCTATATCTCCACTAGAGGTCAGCACTGACACATTAATCTTTCTGAAGTCCATACAGTGGCTGTGCTGTGTGCAAGAGAAGGGGAAGACCAGGACACAGGCAGTCTGGTAGGGTGAGGGTGAAACTGTGAATGTAGTGTGTATATCACACCAGACCGTGGAAACCATCCCTGGAATACTGATATGTGCAATAAACAAAAGAAAGTTTTATTCCTTACAAAACTGAAACCTGGAATTAGAGTTCATACAGAAGAGGTAACCTTAAAGCAGATTAACATAGAAAATGTGCACAGGCAAAAGGTAATTTATATCTAAAGACCAACGCTAAGTTAAAATTATTTGGTATTTTGTATGTCACTAGCAGTAAGATATAATATATGTTTATTTTGAGCTCATCTTTTTCTTAGAGAGCTGATGATTAAACATATACAGAACAGTGCTGTTGGAATTATAGACAGAATTAGAGTTAGGGTTAGAATTAGAATTAGAGCTAGGGTTAGAGTTAGAGTTAGGTTAGGGTTAGAGTTAGGGTTTAGGGTTAGTGTGATGCTCCAGTGAGAGTATGATTCTCTCATAAGTGCATTATCCTTCTGTGAGAGTGTGATTCTTCTGTGAGATTGTGATCCTTCTGTGAGAGTGCAATGCTCCTGTGAGAGCAAGATTTTCACGTGAGAGTGTGATGCTCCTGTGAGAGCGCAAACCTTCTGAGAGTAAGATTCTCACATGAGAGTGCGATCCTCCTGTGAGAGTGAGATTCTCATGTAAGAGTGCGATCCTCTTGTGAGAGTAAGATTCTCATGTGAGAGTGTGATCCTCCTGTGAGTGAGATTCTCACGTGAGAGTGTGATCCTCCTGTGAGAGTGAGATTCTCGCTCACACACTCACTCACACACTCAAAACAAATTGTGTAAGAACTAAACAATTTTCTCATAGACAGGAAGTGATGTGGGTCCTGTTGTTTCCATGGAGATGGATGTAGTTGCTTAGATACTGTCACTCTAGCCTTTTTCTGTTTCTGTATGTCTCACAGTGACACTGAAGTTATTTTTGCAGTTTGTTTTTCACAGGTATGCAAATACAGAGGCCACTGCACTGTTGTGTGTGTATTTCAGTTTTAGCGACCATCTCACTAACACAGTAGAAATTACTGTAGCTGTGGTTTTTGCTGACTGTGTGTGCGTGTGTGTGTGTGTGTGTGTGCGCGGCCATATGTTTCTGGATGTGTGTGTATGAGTGTAAGAGTTTCAATGACGTTGTCAGTCCCTGAGCATGTACACACACACGCATACACACACACAAACACACATGCTTACATACACATGACCCAACCAAACCAACACACACACCTGGCCCAACCAAACTATCACACTCCTGACTCAGCCTAACCAACACACACATACACACAAATATATACATATTTGGCACAAAAATAGACACAAAATACCCTAAAATAGTGTAAGTGTAATAGTGTAATAGTGTACCACAAGTAGTAAATAAACCAGTTCACAATACGTTCTAACGTACATACAATACATATACTGTATAATTACACAATACATTTACTAGTGCACAATACATGCTCAAGTACATGCATTACACTCACAAGTACACAATACACTCACAAGTACACAATACACTTACAGGTACTTACAATACATGTACAAGTACACACAATACATTCACAAGTACATGCCCAAACACACTCACAAAAACACGCAGAAGCACAAGCACATGCAAGTGCACACACAACCATGCACACGCACAAACGCACATAAACATGCAACTGCTCTCAATTTGACATTGTGTGGATGACAATTTTATAGCACCAAAAGACAGCGGCAGGAGAGGAGCACAGAGAGAGAGATGAGGAGACAGAAAGAAAGAGACAAGGGGACAGAGAGAGACAAGGAAATAGAGAGAGACAAGGAGTCAGAGAGAGACAAGGAGACAGAGAGAGAGAGAGAAGGAGACAGAGAGAGACAAGGAGACAGAGAGAGAAAGAGACAAGGAGACAGAGAGAGAGAAGGAGACAGAGGGAGGCAGAGAGAGAGACAGATAGATACAGAGGGCTCGGAGCAGAGGAAGGAGAATACCCACTGCACTACTGTGTGACTGGATTCTTAATGGAGGAAGTAGAGAGCAAAAGAGGAGAGTGAGACAGAGAGGAAAGCAGAGGGATAGAGAAAGGAGGATGGAGAGAGAGAAGAGCGAGAGAGACAGAGATAGAGAGGGAGAGAGCAAGAGAGAGAGAGAGAGTTCTGATATCCGTGGTGAAATCAGAGGAATCTGAACAAAGGCCTCAATACATGGCTAAGAGTGTGTGTGTGTGTGTGTGTGTGTGTGTGTGTGTGTGTGTGTGAGAGAGAGAGAGAGAGAGAGAGAGAGAGAGAGAGAGAGAGAGAGAGAGAACGAGAGAGAGTATGCATTTGTGTGTGTGAGAGAGAGAGTATGCATGTGTGTGTGTGTGAGAGAGAGTATGCATGTGTGTGTGTGAGAGAGAGTATGCATTTGTGTGTGTGAGAGAGAGTATGCTTGTGTATGTTTGTGCGAGTCTGAATGCTTGTGTGTGCATGTATGAATAAAAGTGTACAAATGTGCAGGTGTAAAAAGAGCATGTGTACATGTGTAATAGGAATGAGACTGTGTGTCTATGAAATTGAGCCATTACTTACTTTACAAAGTGGAGAAGGAGGAGTAAGTCTGTTTGTGACTAAAGACACCAGGTGTAATGCACTTACTGTGCTTCAAGTGATTGAATTGTCTGCTATTAAGCACACTTACTTAAATCATACTTACTTAAACACACTTACTTAAATCACACTTACCTAAGCACACTTTCTTAAGCATACTTTAGCACACTTACTTCAGCAAACTGATTTAAGCACACTTACTTAAGCATACCTATCACATATCTGTAGTTTAAACTTGATTTTTGCTGCTTAAAATATCTGTAATGGAAAATTTATTTGCTGGAGGAATGACATGATGTGATAAAACATTCATATGACCTTAAAACTCAGAAAGTGTTGGGTAGTGTTAAGATGGTTAAGATATTAGGATGGTTAAGATGTTAGAATGGGCAGTGTGTTAGAATGGGTTAGGGTTACAGTTAGGGTTAGTGTTAGGTTGGTTAAGATGTTAACTGCTTTTAGGATGAATAGTGTTAACCATCCTAACACTACCCATCTTAACTATAAGTTAAGTTAATATATAAGTTGTTATAATCTTGTGAGATTGAACACTGGCCAGCAGGTTCATGTGAAATATCAGAGTTTGAATAAGGCATGAAAGTGGGTGCCAGATGAATGTGGTATTCCATTTATGAGATATTCCATTCCAGATGAATGTGATATTCCATTTATGAGATATTCCATTCCAGATGAATGTAATATTCCATTTATGAGATATTCCATTCCAGGTGAATGTGATATTCCATTTATGAGATATTCCATTCCAGATGAATGTGGTATTCCATTTATGAGATATTCCATTCCAGATAAATGTGATATTCCATTTCCAAAGTTGTGCTTTCATTTAACATTCCTTAAAACACAGTGTCACATGTGTACCAGGAATACATCATCAGAAGCATTACCCACAGGTGGTGATCTGATGATCATGATCAGTGGTGTCTGGTTAGAACTGTCCGTTCGAACAGACTAGCAGAAGTTACATCCACGCAGGAGGCCCCACACACAGGTTAGTGCGGGAGGCCCCACACACAGGTCAGTGCAGGAGGCCCCACACACAGGTCAGTGCAGGAGGCCCCGCACACAGCTTTTTTATCTTCCATGGGATATTGGAGCAGAAGAATCAGAGAGCCTCTGTTAACCCCAGAACACCATATATACGTACAAAAGAGTTGTGATACATACAGTGTACATACATACAGTGTACATACATACATATGTATGCTATTATACATACAGTGTACATATAGTGTACATACATACATATGTATGCTATTACACATACTGTGTACATACACACATACAGTTTACATACAGTGTATATACATACATATATACGTATGCTATTATGCTCTCTACAACTCCTACAAGAGAGCTGAGATAAAATGATGTGTTCTGCATGTTTGTCTAACATGAGCCAAATGAGAGTAACATCATTATTAGTGAAGACATTATGGTTTGGGTTAGGATAATGTTAGGTTAATGTTAGGATAATGTTAATGTTAGGATAATGTTAGGATAATGTTAGGATAATGATTAGGGTGTGACCCCTAAACCCCACCCTCTGTCTTAT
>JAOYMR010000007.1:22403569-22423242 GCA_025802075.1 Tenebrosternarchus preto
TCTCTCTCTCTCTCTCTCTCTCTCTCTCTCTCTCTCTCTCTCTCTCTCTCTCTCTCTCTCTCTCTCTCTCTGGGTCTGGCTTTGGGCAGTAATAATGGGTTGAAGAGAAATGTCTGGCTCATGAATGAATTGAATTAGCATCTCTAGGAATGTGAGTTCTCTCCTTTACTGTACTTTTCTCCAAACTTTTCCTGAACTGAATATTAATACATACTAATGAATATTAATGAACACGAATGAATATTAATCTGATAGATGTAACAGTCTCATTTTTGCTCTTTCTAAACTGCCAAATAAAGGTGCCTCCTCTCCTCTCCTCCCCTCTCCTCTCCTCCCTTCTCCTCCCCTCTCCTCCCTTCTCCTCTCCTCTCTTCTCCTCTCCTCTCCTCTCTTCTCCTCCCCTCTCCTCTCCTCTTCTCTCCTCCTCCTTCCAGAGCTGTTTTCAGTTCTAAGCTGTTTCAGTACTAAGGTGTTGTCACACATCCTTTTATCAAATGTCTTCAATACATACTGTGTCTCTAAATGAACTCAAACCTTAACGTATAGCTGTATGTCCGTTTGTCTGGAGTTTAATCTAATGTGTCACATATTCTTTACAAGCTTTACTCTGAGAATAAGGTCAGTTCATAACTCTTCCTTCCCACTTTTCTACACACATACATTCTAACCTCCATACATCCCCCCTCCCGCACACACCTCCATACATCCCCCCATACACACACCTTCCATTCACCCCAGTAATAATAATAATAATAATAATAATTTCACTTGTGTGTGTGTAAGTTCTGTAATGTGTGAAAAGCTCTGCAGTGTGTGTATAAAGCTATGTTCTCATGCATATACATAAATCAGTTGAGTCTGCAGTATTTCACAAACACAAACAACCCGGACAAAACTAACCTGGCAAAACTAACCTAGCAAAACTAACCTGGCAAAACTAACCTGGCAAAACTAACGTGCACAAAGCAGTTCCACATTATTACATTACTTATTATCACTACTAATGACAAAAGCAACAATACAACACTAATAACACTAATAGCAATTATAAGAACAGTAATAATATAGACTGTGATAGTGGATACAAACTGATACCTTGTTTGGGCTCAGGCATGTTGATGCTGTTTCTGCACGTCTTCACTCGACTGGTGGTTTCTGTCACTCCTGTCTTTTTATTTCTCACTCTCTCTGTCATTCCAGAGACTCACAGGAAAGCTTGGGGGGGGGGGGTGACATCTGAAACCCCTTATGGAGTCCAAGAAGGATATTTAGGAAGAGAGAGACCGAGTAAGGGAGAGAGACAAGAACGGGGGTGGGGGGGGGGAGAAAGAAATAGAGAGGGAGAGAGGGAGACAGGGAGAAGAAGAGAGGGAGGCAAGGAGAGGAGGACAGGGAGAGGGAGATAGGGAAAGGGAGACAGGGAAAAAAAGAGGTTAAAAAGGAGCGAAGAGAGAAGGAGGCGGGTACAGGAGACATGGTGGGGAGGTGTTAGTGTTCTAAGAGTTTTAGTTTGGCTTTACACAAGATCATTTAGCATCTCTCCATTTTCTAACAGCTTTCTCTCTAACTCTCTCACCCATGGTTTCTTTTCCTCATGCTGTCTTATTTACTAAACCTGTATTATCACCACTACACACTCTGGAAAACTGCAATCTTTCTCAATTTTATGACCTTTTATGTCATTTTACTTTGCATGGCCTGAAGAGTTCTCTTGACCCATTAGAAGTTCTCTGACCTATTAGGAGTTCTCCTGACCCATTAGAAGTTCTCCTGACCCATTATGGTTTGTTTGTATGATGGCTCTCACACTGACTAGAACTTCTGGCTGGTTCTTAACGTCATTTATGTATTTCCTTTTGGATGTTGTAAGTTCTGCATTATCTGTCTGGTTCAGAGCTCTTCAGTGACGTGAACCTCATTAAGGTTTCTAGAACCAGAAGCTTCCATCCCAGAGATCTCATTGCATGTTCTACAGAACTGAAACCTCATGTAGAAACAGCAGGTCATGTCATCCAACCCATTGTCACTGTGCATGTACAGCTGTAGCAGCACTGCATTCTGTGGAAATTCAGTGGAAACACTCTAGTGAGCTAGTGCCCAGTGTAGTGAACCCTATCCATAACCCTAGTAATGCAGATGGAACCTACCCCCATTGAACACCTACCCAGACCTTAAATAGGCAAACAGCTGCTTCCACCTATAGATAATGGACTTTTTAAAACTCACTTTAAGTTTTGGTTAATAATACACTGTTCATCAAAAACATCTTTAGTATGAAAATAAAAAAACAGCTGTAATTGATGTTGAATTTGTTGTTTTGTTGCTGTTGTCTACAGTACTACATGTATTGTAATATGAAGTGGAGATCTAAAGTCAGCAGGCTGTGAGTGTAAGGACACACACATCTCTTCCTTTAACCTGAATTTAGGGCTTCAGGATAGATGGCAGAGTAGCTATTTTAGTCTGGAGTGGGGGGCGGGGAGGAGGGCGGGGCTCTCAGTGGGATTCTCTTCTATCAGGGGGTCTCAGTGGGATTCTCTTCTATCAGGGGGTCTCTGTAGGCAGGATGGGCGAGGCTCACTTGCGCATTCCTCTTCTAAATGCAGTGTGTTATCCTAAAGTTACACAAAGCATTTCTTACAGAATTCCTAAAGTTCAAATTGAGTTAACAGCAAATTAAAAACTATATACTGAGGAACAGGACAACAAATCCAAAAATGTAATACATACAAAAAAACAAACAATTAAAAAAAAAAAAAACAGATCCTAATCCACAGCTGCAAATGAGCTTCTTCCTTCCACAATTCAACTCACCAACTGTCGGATAAATTAAACTTCTATATTTTGTTGCACCTAAACCTTTGTTCTAACCACACAAAGTACTTTAGGGTGTTATGCTGCATGTGCATTTAAATCATATTTACCCACAATAAAGATAAAACAGTTTACTTGAAAATTACAAACTAACAAATTTTAATATAAATTCTGTTCTCTGTATACCTCTTGCATTTCTGCCGGGTTTGCTCAACTCAGCCCACACTGCCCCCTACTGTGCTTCTTTGATACTGCAGGTTGCAATAAAATCTCAGCCCTACAAAAATTCTTGTCTGCCACCAACAGGCAGAGCTTTGCAGATTATTAAGAATTCTCCATGTAATACAATGTGAACAGGCAGATTCTTGCAGAAAATAAATTTGAGGTTTAATAGAGAATAAGACAAAACACAAAACAATTAAACAGGCTGTTTCTGTTTCTGTGAGTTTAAGATGGATATAAGATAAACAGAAAAGATGTGTTTAGAAAAGATGAGGAGTAACTGACTGTGTGTGGTGGTTAGTGCAGAACTCTGTCCTGACTGTGTGTGGTGGTTAGTGCAGAACTCTGTCCTGACTGTGCGTGGTGGTTAGTGCAGAACTCTGCCCTGACTGTGCGTGGTGGTTAGTGCAGAACTCTGCCCTGACTGTGTGTTATGGTTTGGTCCCTACCTGCCAGAGAACCTATGAGTGGTGCATACTTCATGTTGTATCTCTGTGCTACTGGTTGACAGCTTTCTTTATATAAAATATCTAAATGGTGAATGGCCTCACACATCACTATTCACTAGGGTTAGGGTTAGCGTTAACCCTAACCCTAACCCTAGCAATCACTAGCTTGTGTTTTAAGATTTTTCAGTAAAACAGATTTCACTAGTATTAACAGTACTTTGGTAATAATTTTAAATACATCATAGAGGATTTGAACTCAACTGCCTATTAGAATTAACTATTTAAACTGACCAGATGCGCAGTAATAATTAACATTTAAAAGCTCTCTGTGGAGTGTGATCAGAAAAAGCAGAAGAAAAATAAATACCAGCATATACATACTCAGAGAGTGAAAGGGAGAGACAGGGAGAGAGGGAGGGGTGAGAAAGAAAGAGAGGGTGAGAGAAGGAGAGAGGGAGGGTGAGAGAGTGTAGGAGGGAAAAGTAGACCAGGGGGAGAAGTAGAGCAGAAATGAGGAGCACAGAGGGTCTAGTGTTTATGGGAAAAAAGAGACTGAGTCTTTCCAGAAAGTGTAGGTGAAGAGAGAAGGAGAGGGAAAGAAGGAGAGAGAGAGATGGAGAGGGAGAAAGAGAGAGGGAGAGGGTGGAGAGAGAGAGAGAGATTTAGAGGGAGAAAGAGGGAGGGAGGGAGAGAGAGACAGAGAGAAAGGGAGAGAGAGATGAACAGGGACTGGGGGAGGGAGAGAGAGAGAGATAGAGAGAGAGAGATAGAGAGGGGGAAAAAGAGCCTGAGAGTGAGAATAAGTAAATGAATGTATGGAGCAGAAGATTTGCTTTTGGACGTTAGCATAAGATTGGGGTAAATACAATTTACAGTCTTTATTCTTTTGTTATTCTTCCACAAAACTACAAACAGATTAGAGAAAATAGCAGAAGTAATACATGTAGATTATGTATTATGTGAGTGGAGTATGTACTGTATGATTTGTAGATTATGTATTATGTGAGTGGAGTATGTACTGTATGATTTGTAGATTATGTATTATGTGAGTGGAGTATATACTTTATGATTTGACTGTGTTTAGTGTTTATTTATGGAATTGTCTGACCATTCACTGTGTCCTGTTTCAGATCTGTTTTAGTTGTTTCTTGGTGTGTGTAATAGTGATGGATTGTTATGGTTTGTTTGTGCGTGTAATAGTGATTGATTGTTATTGGCTCATTGTTTTCAGTAATGATGGGTTGCTATTGGTTCATTGTCTTGGTGTCTGTAGTAGTGATGGATTGTTATACAGTGTTATTAGAACAGCTAATATGACTACACAGTGCTATCAGAGTAGTTAATGGGGTTTACACAGTGTTATTTGAGTATATAATGGGTTTACACAGTGTTATTAGAGTAGAATATGTGATCAAGGTGTTATTAGAGTAGAATATGGGATTGCACGGTGTTATTAGAGGATTTAATGGGTTATCACAGTGTTATTAGAGGATTTAATGGGATTACACAGTGTTATTAGAGGATTTAATGGGATTACACAGTGTTTTTAGAGGATTTAATGGGATTACAGTGTTATTAGAGCAGTTAATGAGTTAATGAGATGTCAAATACCCTGCACCAAAAGTTAGGCACTTCCTTTCATCTGCATTTCACTGGATTAAGTTCACGACTTGTCCAGGAGGCTCTGCAGTGTGGTCTGGCGTCCATAACCCTAACCCTGATCCTTCCACACTCCCAAGGGCAATGAGGCCTTGGCAGGTATTTAAAATACCACACTACATGTGAAGAGCCAGTAAGCAAAAAAATGGCAAAAATGTGAGCAAACAGACTTGAGCACAATGAACACAGGCTTGAATATAATGAACACAGGTTTCAATATAATGAGCACAGGCTTGAAAATAATGAACACAAGTTTGAACATAATGAACACAGGCTTGAATATAATGAACACAGGTTTCAATATAATGAGCACAGGCTTGAATATAATGAGCACAGGCTTGAACATAATGAACACAGGCTTGAATATAATGAACACAGGCTTGAACACAATGAAAACATGTTTGGCTTCCCACAGATGGGGGCTCTGTAGTGTGTAGGGATTCTGAGTGATGCAGAGAGATTCAGGTTTTCCTTGCTGAGCAGGTGAGATGCCTTGATTTTTATAGTAGTGTTTTTTTGCTTGGCCTGTTTCAGGGTCTACATCTGATCAGTGCAGTATTACCCTCCCAGAGTCAAACCATGTTTTGACTTTCCTGTTGGTTGTTTGATTGACCAACCACTCTGAGAGTTAATATAGAATATTTACTACAGAATCTCTCTGAGAGTTCATATAGAATCTTTAGAGAGTTATAATAATAAATATACTGACTAATAATAACTAATAATAATATATAGCTATGGTTAGTAATAATGTTGGTAACTAGGGTTGAGGTTAGTAGTAATATTTGTAACTAGGGTTAGGGTTAGAAAAAATATTGGCAACTAGGGTTAGTGTTAATAATAATATTGGTAACTAGGGTTAGTGTTAATAATAATATTGGTAACTAGGGTTAGTGTTAATAATAATATTGGTAACTAGGGTTAGGCTTAGTAATAATACTGGTAACTAGGGGTCAGAGCTGAATGTGAGTGCTGCATTGTTACCCTTAAGGATCCAAGATGTCCTCACAAATTTAACAGAGTAATTGATAATTGATTGTTAGTATTGATAGCATTGTCATCCGGTTGGTCAGTGCCAACAGACCAGTCCAGACCAATTCAGACCAGACCAGAAAATACTTCACACAAAAATAGATGTAACTGATATGTAATTAAGGTTAGGTTAACCCTACCACTAACACTAATGAAGGATAAATGAATTAAGGTTAGGTTAACAATATCACTAACGCTAATGAAGGATAAATGAATTAACCCAGAAAAACCTGCTGCTGTAACAGGGCGTCCTTCACCAGTCTGCAGTAGGAATGTGCTTCTTTTAATTATGTTAGTTTTCATTATGCAAATGGCTGTGGCATTTAAACTTGTAGAACAGAAGGACATTTTATTACCCAGCCTGTGTTTTGTGAATGTGTATGATTTGGTCTGGTGTACCACTAACAGGAGATACAGACATGCGTAGAGCTCATGGGAAAAAAATCGACATTAAAATTGTCAAGAGTGGAAACTGTGGTTCACTGTCAGTGTGCTCTATTTTTTTTATCAACAGTTTTAGAAATGTGTTCCACTCACTAATATCAATAAAGTTATGGTGAGCTTAGCAGGAATGTGAGATATAGTTCACATGTGATGTCATACTGAACAAAGACAAGGGACAGAAAGCAATTTTGCAGACATTTCATAAAACGCCCACAGAGCCGCCCACATCACATCATACCACTGAACACATGGCTATCAATGCACTACTGTCTCCAGTAATCTCTGGTAAAACTGGAAAAGGGCAACAGAAACAATAACTGCATTTCTCTGTTTACATTTAAATGGTACATGAGCTTCTCAGCTGATTTAATCTATTTGTACTACCATAATAACTGCATTTATTATTTTATTTATCATATACAGTTTTAATGTATATGAAGTGCAACTTCTTTATTAATAACCAGCATTATTAATCAGGAGCCCACATCCCAAATTCTGATTCTTTTGGCAAACAAGAGTGTGTGTGTGTGTGTGTGTGCGTGTGTGTGTGTGTGTGCGTGTGCATGAGTATGCGTGTGTGAGGGAGAGACTGAGAGAGAGAGCGAGAGAGAAACAGACAAAGAAAGACAGAGGCAGACAGACAGACAGACAGACAGATAGATAGATAGATAGATAGATAGATAGACAGATAGAGGCAGTGAGACATACAGAGAGTGAGACAGACAGAGTAAGAGGGTGTTAGATTTCTTATTGCTCTCTCCATAACATACCTCTCATTCCTCTTTTGCTCTTGGAAATTCTCACCCCACCCACATTCCCATGACAACCCACCTGTCACCTGTCACTCTAACGTACAAACTCAGAATAGATCAGAGAGATCAGGGTGGAGGGAGGGGCAGATAGAGGAGGTTTCTGGACCCTGTCAGCTGAGCGAACCCCTGCCCTCGTCTCTCTCAGAAGAACCATTGACAGCAGGCTCAGTGGTGAAGTGTTCTGGCAGGCTGCAGTGGTGTTAAACACACTAAGAGTTCTTCCAGCGCCGTGCAAATGTGAACGTTGAGAGGAGCAACACTCGTAAGGTTAGCCAAGGCTGCGCTGTGCTGCATGGATTCACCTCCAAGCTCTGCCATTATCCAGATGCCTATAAACACTTACTAACAGAGATGCGTTTTATCCTTTTGCATAAATTCATTTAACCCAGGCTTCAACATGAATCTGGATTTGTAGTTATTGGTAAATAATGGGAATAGTGTGAATCCTGAGATCTATTATTAATACTATTAATATTGTTAAGACTTACTTATTTTATGCATGAGTTTATCCTACTAACTTACTACATAGCTTTGCACTTTTATTGTATAATTTTAATGCTATAACACCAAATAGTTTACATAAACATTTTATCTTGCTTTATTTAACCTAATCTGATGTAGTTGTTTAACTAGTAGTTGTAGCTCTGTAATACATTTAATGTTTACAAATACATCTAAGAAAGTTGACCGAAGCATGTTCACATAATATAACGCAAAGTTCCTTTATAGTCCTGTTTACACTCACTCCAATATAATCTGGCTCGACTACGACAGAATCACCCTTTACGTCTGTGTGGCACAGGTGCTCACATGTGTTTCCCTCCTTTTTACAGAAGAGACTGAACACACTACCAGTGCCCAATGCAATACATAAGCTGTTAGCTGTGTGTTCATTATGCAGGCCGTTAGCTTTGTGTTCAGTATGCAGGCCATTAGCCTTGTATACATTATGCAGGCTGTTAGCTGTGTGTTCATTTTGCAGGCTGTTAGCTTTGTGTTCACTACACTGGCCGTTAGCTGTGTGTTCACTACGCAGGCCGTTCGCTGTGTGTTCACTACGCAGGCCGTTAGCTATGTGTTCACTACGCAGGCCGTTCGCTGTGTGTTCACTACGCAGGCCGTTAGCTTTGTGTTCACTACGCAGGCCGTTAGCTGTGTGTTCACTACGCAGGCCGTTAGCTGTGTGTCCATTATGCAGACCGTTAGCTTTGTCTTCAGTATGCAGGCCGTTAGCTTTGTGTTCATTATGCAGGCCGTTATCTTTGTGTTCAGTATGCAGGCCGTTAGCCTTGTGTTCATTATGCTGGCTGTTAGCTGTGTGATCAGTATGCAGGCCGTTAGCTGTGTGTGCACTACGCAGGCCGTTAGCTGTGTGTTTATTATGTAGTACATTAGATGAGCTGAGGGTTAGGATCAACTTACATTCTAGAAAAAATTAAGATCATAAAAGTTTGTTTTAACTTTACTCTAAAGAACAACATGAAACATTAACAAAAGCATATCATCTTTGTACCTTATCATATCAGTAATATCTCACACACAGACACAATATCTCAAACATACACACAATATCTCAAACATACACACAACATCTCAAACATACACACAACATCTCAAACATACGCACAACATCTCACACACAGACACAATATCTCAAACATACGCACATCTCACACACAGACACAATATCTCAAACATACACACAATATTTCACACATAGGTACAACATCTCACACACAGACACAACATCTCACACATACGCACATCTCACACACAGACACAATATTTCACACATAGGTACAACATCTCACACACAGACACAACATCTCACACACAGACACAACATCTCACACACAGACACAATATCTCACACCTAAACACAACATCTCACACACAGACACAATATCTCACACAGACAGACAAACTTTACTTTCAGCTTTATTTGTAAGAAAAGTGTAAGAAAAGACTACTAATATGATATACGATATACTAATATGATGTACTAATATGATATACGACATACTAATACGATATACTAATATGATATATGATATACTAATATGAAATATGATATGTTAATATGAAATAAGGTATACTAATATGATGTATGATATACTAACATGATATACAATATACCAATATGATATACAATATACTAATATGATATACTAATATGAAATACGATATACTAATATGATATATTATATACTAATTGTTTATACTAATATGATATACAATATATTAATGTGATATGTGATATACTAACATGATATATGAAATACTAATATCTTGAGTGTTATAACATTACAATGTAATGTTTAACCATAATGTAAAGCTGGGACGCATAAGTTGTAAAAGCTTCTGTTACAATATTACAACAATTGTTAAAAAACTAATTGTTAAAAACAATTGTTATAAACAACTCTGTTTTCATAGTATCACTAAATGTAGATAAAACCCCATAATCCATCAAAGGTCAATCTCAATGGAGCACAGTGGCCCTAGAATACTCTAACACTAAACCAGAAAGTCAGACTATATAACTGCCTCCTGTTAACATCCTAGACTATATTTGATAAAAAGCCAATAAACCCTGACAGAAAATATGTCCAGTATGTCTTGACAGCCATCGTAAAACACACGCACATATAGCTGAATATTTTAGGAACATTTTTGAAGGCTGCCAATAAACAGCTGCAAAATAACAGTACATTCCTTAGTGTAAAACAATTCAGCAACTCTGTGGATTATTATAAATGATGTGAAATTTTAATAAGGTAATCAAACCTTGATTAATAATAATATGGTATAACCCCACCCCCATTCTTAATCATTACATTACTCCACCCCCATTCTTAATCATTACATAACCCCACCCCCATTCTTAATCATTACATTACCCCACCCCCATTCTTAATCATTACATTACTCCACCCCCATTCTTAATTATGTTGTAGCCCCACCCATGTTCTTCCTGTATGCTCTGAGGGGCCTATTCTTAAATGCAGCTGTGGACATTTAGGACACTGTCATCTAATGTCTGTTCACCCACTCCCACCCCCACCTTTTCTCTCTCTCTCTCTCTCTCTCTCTTTCTTTTATTTGCTCTCTACCTTTTCCTTCTTTTGCTCTATCGCTCTTTCCTTTATTTGCTCTCTTTCTTTCCTCTCTCTCTCTCTCTCTCTCTCTCTCTCTCTCTGTCTTTTCCTTTGTAGGATGGAAGAACCGGACAGGGTGAGTCAGGCGTCCAGTATTGCCACAATATCCTCATTTACAAGAGAAAGGGTGTGTTTTTCTCTCTTTTAAATTACACACATTTTATTTTATATGTTTAAAAATGCTTTACAGTTTCAAAATGCTATGATGTTACTACTTTCACACACACACACAAATGTTCATGCGCTGGTGTGTGTGTTTATGTTTTGTGTGTGTGTTTTCTGATTGTTTCAAAATCTGGTGGTGCTGCTCTGCTGCTTCTGTCTCATTTTGTTTGTTTCTAGTTTGTTTGTTTGTTTGTCATGGATTTGTTTGTTTGTCATGGGTTTGTTTGTTTGTCATGGATTTGTTTGTTTGTCATGGGTTTGTTTGTGCTGATCTTTAACAGAAACACTTACATGATTGTTTGTTTGAAGAGACTGTTTTTTGTAGGTTGGGGAATTTTTGGACTCATGATGGTATTTGTGGGAACTTCACGTCCAGTATTAATTGTAGATCAGTTGTGCTGCTGCGTTCTGGATAAGCTGTGTAGGTTTGATGGCCCGTAGAAGAAGAACTTTAGGGTTTAGGGTTAGGGTTAGAGTTTAGGGTTATGGTTAACAACTGGGTGAGAGTAGAGTTTAGGGTTAGGGGTTAACAACTGGGTGAGAGTAAAGTTTAGGGTTAGGACAAGAGCGACGTACAAAGAGTGCTTCGTTGTTGACTCAGAATACATCCTAGCTAGTAAGTAGGTTAGAGTTAGGGTTAGATCACTAGATTCAACTAGATTACTGCTAGAATACAAGAATCATGTTAGTCCTAGTATGAGTTCTATTAAACAATGATTAATATAGTAACAAATACATACTAGAATTTAAGTTATTCAGCATTGGTAAGAGCAATGAAAGTGCAACATCAGTGGTCTTTGAGATTCTCTACAAATAGATGAGTCTTTAGTCTGAGATACTCTACAAATAGATGAGTCTTTAGTCTGAGATACTCTACAAATAGATGAATCTTTGGTCTGCGTTTAAAGACTGCAAGGGATTCTATAGCCAGCAAGTAAGGAGTTGCAGTAGTCGAGTTTAGAGATGACAAGAGCACCTGGATGGTTTCTTGTGAAAGGAAAGGTCGAATCTTTTGTATATTACTAAGGACTACAGGACTGGGACAGGTTTGATACATGAGATGAGAATGACAACAGGCTGTCCAAAGTTATGCCCAGGTTACGGGCAGCTTGGGATGGTAATACCAGTAGGTTCTCAAAGGAAACATTTCAAAATATTTGATGGAATGACGTGTGTGTATATTTGATGGAATGACGTATGTGTATATTTGATGAAATGATATGTAAATTTGATGACATTAGATTTGCAGTGTTGGGTTGTCTAAGAAAAATATTGTAGCAGGACAATAAATGTTATATTGATTGAACTTCATCGATATGTGTGTGTGTGTGTATGTGTTGATGTGTGTAGGGTAATGAGAAGGTGCAGACATTTGGAAAGAGATGCCAGGCTGTGAAGAGGGACCCAAACTGTCCCGTGGTGATACGAGGTTGGCTGTACAAAAGAGTAAGTTCATTTGTATGAAGATCCTCCCCCCCCGTTATTCTTATTCTGGGCTGTTCTGTTAGGTCCTTAATAAGTAAAGTACGTCTTTATTTATATAGTACTTTTCTAGAACAAGTTTAAATGTGTTTCACACTACAATTACTTATAAAAGAACAATAAAATACTAAAAAAAACAACAGTATACAGAAACCATACTAAAGTATACACTGATATGTTAGGCAACTATTAAAAGCAAGACAATAAAAACAAGTCTTTCAATTATTTTTAAAAATATTGATTCAGTCTAATATCAGTAGGGAGATTATTCTATAGATTATTCCATAGATTATTCCATAGTTTTGGAGTATAAGATGCACAGGCCTGATCACCCTTTGTTTTTAATTTAGTTCGGGGAATGACAGCCCTTTATCAGAGTTAGTTATTAGTAAGCTATAATAACAACAACAATAATAATAATAATAATAATGTACCAATAGACAGACCATTACTGGTGTAATGTACCAGTGGAGAGACCAGTACTGGTGTAATGTACCAGTGGAGAGAGATCAGTATTGGTGTAATGTACCAGTGGAGAGACCAGTACTAGTGTGATGTACCAATGGAGAGACCAGTACTGGTGTAATGTACCAATGGAGAGAGACCAGTAGGGGTGTAATGTACCAATGGAGAGAGACCAGTACGGGTGTAACGTTTCAGTGGAGAGACCATTGCTGGTGTAATGTGCCAGTGGAGAAGGGCCAGTACAGGAGTAATGTACCAGCTGAGAGAGACCAGTACTGGTGTAATGTACCAGTTGAGAGAAACCAGTACTGGTGTAATGTACCAGTGGTGTAAGCACTGAGTGGCTTCATGCTTGTACAACCAGCTATCAGAGGGTACTGTGTTCATCAATTCAAATAAAAGCATCTAATTAAATGAACCCATAGGAAATGCTCCTATTATAAAACTACAAATAAAACTGAGGCAGTAATAAAACATTACAGAAAATGTCAAAAATTATCACCAAACAAATGAATGATTTTTAAGTGAAATTAGAGATTAGAAAAGAACATTTCCTGTCCATTACATCAGCGTAATGTGTAATATTTGTATCTCTTTCTGAAGGACAGCACGGGCTTAAAGTTGTGGAAGAGAAGATGGTTTGTCCTCTCTGACTACTGTCTCTTCTACTATAAAGGTAAGTGTGAGTGTGGGTGTGCCTGGTCCTGCTCTTCCTGTATAGTGAGAAAGGCCATAAAATGTCTGATAATGATTTGATACTAATATTTTAACAGTCAGAATACATATATAGATACAATTCTTCTTAGTGCAAGGGCAGGACCTCACTGTAAACCCTGTGATTAGACATCTAATCATTAGAACACTGTCATCTAATTATTAGAACACTGTCATCTAATCATTAGAACACTGTCATGTAATTATTAGAACACTCATATAATCATTAGAACACTGTCATCTAATTATTAGAACACCCATACAATCATTAGAACACTGTCATCTAATCATTAGAACACTGTTATCTAATTATTAGAACACTGATCTAATCATTAGAATACTGTCATCTAATCATTAGAACACTTATCTAATTATTAGAACACTCATATAATCATTAGAACACTAATCACTGTCATCAGTTTTTTTCTTTCTTTCTTTCTCTTTCTTTCTCTCCTTTTCTTTCCTTCTCTCTCTCTCTCTCACTCCCTCTCTCTCAGACAGCAGAGAGGAGGGTGTGTTGGGGAGTATTCCTCTGCCCAGCTATAAAATTCTCTTCTGTTCCCCAAGAGAGTGCAAGAACCGTAAATATGCATTTAAGGTGTGTATTTATGCTACATGAGTGTTTGTGTGTGTGTGTGTACACAAAGTGCTACCTCATACTTACACCGACATATAATGCAAACACACATGCAGATATAATGGATTATCGCATGCTCCTATGTAAACAAAGGACAAGGATTTATTTTGTTTTGCAACACATTTGTGTGTGTGTGTGTGTGTGCGTGTGTGCGTGTGTGTGTGTGTGTAGGTGGTTCATCAGGGAATGCGATCATATCTGCTGAGTGCTGATACCCAAGAGGATATGTTGGGTTGGGTCAGAGCTCTAAGCCAGTCAGCATGCATGGAGACTGATGGCATCATCAACAGGTGGCCAATGACAGCACTCTATCTGGAGCCTTTCTTATATAGCTAATTTAATTTAGTCAGGATTTTTGACTAAGTTGCTGCTTCACAGAATCAAATACAACCTGGTAAACTCAGTGGGGCTAAACTTAAGTATCATAACCACATTGCACACCTTAACCACATCATGACCACCGTGTCCACCTTAACCACATCATAACCACAGAGTCCACCTTAACCACATCATAACCACAGAGTCCACCTTAACCACATCATAACCACAGAGTCCACCTTAACCACATCATAACCACAGAGTTCACCCTAACCACATC
Source organism: Tenebrosternarchus preto (assembly GCA_025802075.1). Taxonomy (NCBI): domain Eukaryota; kingdom Metazoa; phylum Chordata; class Actinopteri; order Gymnotiformes; family Apteronotidae; genus Tenebrosternarchus; species Tenebrosternarchus preto. Next base: position 22,418,221 of record JAOYMR010000007.1, read on the forward strand.
ATAACCACAGAGTTCACCATAACCACATCATAACCACAGAGTTCACCTTAACCACATCATAACCACAGAGTCCACTTTAACCACATCATAACCACAGAGTCCACTTTAACCACATCATAACCACAGAGTCCACCTTAACCACATCATAACCACAGTGTCCACCTTAACTACAACATAACCACAGAGTTCACCTTAACCACATCATAACCACAGAGTCCACCTTAACCACATCATAACCACAGTGTACACCTTCCACATTCTCTATGTTTCTTTCTTCTATCCCTGGTATTTTTTAAACTTCTCATATTCCTCTCTATATTTGGATCTTTCCATGACTTGGGATTGACACATCTACCACTGGTCTTTTCTGCATCTTATCTCTTATCACAATATCTGGTTAGTTTGCCATGACTTGCTTACCACTTTGGATCCAAAACTCTGTGGGGTTCTTCCCATTTGAAGCTGTGGATGTTCAAATCATTCACCCTGCATATGTTCCTGTAGGTGATCCTGACATCTGCATCCTGCTACTAGGTGTTGGATTGTGTTTTGAGTTCCTTTGCACAGTCTGCTGCATCATGAGTGTGGTGTAGGGTGATCCACACTTCTGACCTGCCTAGCCATGCCTGTCCTCCTAAACACACAGGACTTCTAAAGAATGCTGAGACTTCTGCCAGAGCAACACGTATTCTACAAGTAGGAAGGCTGGACTTGGGTCACTAGGGAATAAAAGTATTTCTGATGGCTGATTCATGGAAGAGGTGCAGAATAAGCTGTCATGTTAATATAGCCTGGTAAAATTGATCCAGTTTTGTGATCAGAGTATGCTGAAAGTTTGATAACTAAGCACAAAATAATCCTGTTTTATGATAAAGACCCTGTGGTTATGTACATTCACACGCTGGCCAATTCTTACATCTCATCTTATGTATCAAGTCCGTCAGATTTCTCTTTAGTAACCTTTGAAAGATTTGGCCTTTTCTTTCACAGGAAGTCACCCAGGTGATTGTGCAGGTCTCTTGTCATCTCAAAGCTCGACTACTGTAACTTGTTACTTGTTGGTCTTCCTCTATGGACCATCAGGCCTTTACAACTGATGCAACATCACGAACGCAACAGCACGACTAGTCTATAACCTTCCAAAGTTCACACACGTTACTCCATTGCTGCGTTCCCTTCATTTGCTTCCTATAGCTGCCCACACCAAATTTAAAACCCTGATACTTTGCTTACAAACACAGACTAAAGACATCTATTTGTATTTAAATGTCAGTTGATTCTACATTTTTTGTACTCTACACTACTGCTGAACAACTTAAATTCTAGCACTTATTTGTTATTGTTTGTTACTGCACTCATCATTCTCTAACAAAGCTTATACCAGGATCAGCATCGATTCCTGTATTTTGCTCTGGATAAAAGCTTCTGCTAAATGCCTTAATTGTAAACGCAAATGGTGAGATGGTTTGTAATGTGGTGTGATGGTTTGTAAAGCAGTGATTTGTAATGTGGTGCATGATGTTTTGTAATGTCTAATACCTGAGACCTATTGGTAGGCGATGTGCCAGCTACCAGGACTTCACTCAGATAGAGGGAAGCACCGAGTCAGTGGACATCCCTTTCCGACGTGGTATGACCCTAAGCTCCTCCCAGATCTACAGTGCACAGAAAGAGCCATCTCACCTAATGGGGGGAGGTGTGGACTTGCTGGAGCAGAGAGGGAGACACAGGCAGAGGTAAGTTATATAGAGCTGGGTATGTAAGGCATAGGAGTAGAACAGAGTTTTCTGTGCTATTTAGTTAATGTAGCAATTACAATTCAAAGTAATACTTTAATGAAGTGTATTGTTTAGAAGGCTACTGACTTAAACATTCATAAACAGTTATAGATATTCCAAGAAGTGTCTGCTATTTTAAAAGCTGCTTTTATTAACTTTGATGCCAAGCTCACGTAACTTTGTTAAGTGACAGATTTTAGTGCCATTAGGATGTGTCATTAAGCTGCATGGGGTGAAATGACAAAACACATTATGACAACAGACTTTGCAGCTTGGCTTTTTTTTTTTTTTTGGAATGTCAGAGTGACATAATGCTAATGATATCACACAGCTTGCCAAGACACACTGTTGGTAAAAAGTTAAAAACTGAGAACTTCAGGAAGATGCTGTGTAATGACTCCTGTACTGTGGTAACAGATATTATAGTGAAGCTCTTGACACTAACAGTCTGTACCCTGTAATGACATATTTTTTGGGGCCTTACATTTCCAAGAGTTCCATTTGGTTGTTCACCCAGAACGTCTAGATGAACAGTGCAGCAGTTTCTCATGTTCAAATGTGACTGAAGCCAAACTCCTTTATATGGAAGTGCCATTGTTCTTACCATCCTTGTCCCAGTGTGAACCAGTAGTTACTGTGCAGGTCCAGGGAGCTGAACCACCTCCACCCTGATCCTGACACTAACCCTAACTCTAACCACAACCATAATCTTCAGTAAAGTGTCTCACAATAAACCCTAACCCTAACACAGAGCTGGAACATTTAATAAATCTGTGATCAATGTCCATAGCCCTGGCCCTAACCTGACCTTGACCTTGACCTTAACTCTAACCCTAACCTGACCTTGACCCTAACCCTAACCTGACATTAACCCTAACCTTTGACCTTAACTCTAACCATAACGTGACATTGACTCTAACCCTAACCCTAGCCCTAACTGTGGGATGTTTAGAGGAAATTAACCAGATTCTTTGTGTCTTTCTTGCTCTTTTCCGGTCTCTCTTGCTGTCCTGTTTTCTCTGTTGCTCTCCCCGCCTCTCCTGTCCCACTCTTTCTGTCTCTCCCCTCAACCCTTCTTCTTTTACTCTCAGTGGTCCTGATACTCGAGGACGTTCTGTGAGCTTGGACCGTACAATTGATGAGCCTTGCATATCTCCTCACCTGACCCAGGGATCATGCCCTACAACCCCGAGGGGTCAGTATGGGTCACGACCCCATACCCCAGTGGGCAGGGTTGACATGCGGCCTCATGAAAGCCAGTTGGCTCCTCCGTCACCTAGCAACCCAAAGCCCAGCTCCAAAAGATGGCACACAAAGGTGAGAGATAAAGACCTACTGAAGATAATCTAACCCTAACCCAGTACAGAAGTGACAATCTTCTCTCTAGTGCAGGAGAGACTATCAAGCACACCAATACAGGAGAACCCACACCAATACAGGAGAACCCACTCCAATACAGGAGAACCCACTCTTGCTACCATTCTCCCTGCTTTCCATATTTCTCTGCCTCTTCCTACCCTAATCCCCTCACTCTGTCTCCTTAACTCTCTCCCTCTCTCTCTCCTTCTCTCTCTCTCTCTCTCTCTCTCTCTCTCTCTCTCTCCCCTTAACTCTCTCCCTCTCTTCTCTACTCAATTGGAACTGAAGTAGTTTTTTTCTCCCAAACTCAAAACGTAGAAAGATACCTTAAGAAAGATAGAACGACCCTAGAATGACCAACTTAAGCACTGAAAATGTTTAGTGTGTAAATACCAGCACCACTAATGACTCACTGACCTAAAATCCAATTGTCTTTTAAGTGTAAACAGAATCAAAAAGTGATAATAACTTAGATGATAAGAGCTTCACAGCAAAGCCACAACGTTAACAAATATCGGCCTGATTTTATAAAAATGCATAAAATCCCTGCTATATTTCTTTATTGTGTGAATATCCTCTTATATCATCACACTCTGATATAAACAGGTTATAACCTCCAAACTGCTCAATACAAATGACTGAATATCATCATGACAAATAAAAATGAGTAAACAACTCAGTTCTTCTTCCATATGGTGCACTAGATAATGTCATTATGCATACAGCTAACTGAGCCTTTAACTAGTTCAGTAGTGTCATTATGCAAATAACATGCTGTGTAGGGCCAGTGTGCGTAGGGGCAGGTGAGTGTAGGGACAGGTGAGTGTAGGGGCAGGTGAGTGTAGGGGCAGGTGAGTGTAGGGGCAGGTGTGTGTGGGGGCAGGTGAGTGTAGGGGCAGGTGTGCGTAGGGGCAGGTGAATGAAGGGGCAGGTGTGTTTGTAGGGAAAGGTGTGTGAGGACCAGGTGTACGAGGACATTTTTGTACATTGCACAATTATAAATAACAAAAATGTATTTTATTTTTGGTAAAGAGCGTAAGGCTTAAGGATTAGTGTCTAGTGCTTTAACCCCAACCCTAACCCTCCCCTGTGGATTTGTAATCAAGATATTAACCCTCACATCCAGTCCAGTCTCTATGCTGCTACTCCAGTTATAACCAAGTCTGGACTTTAAGGGGGGACATACACAAATTAAGTAAGATATTTTACAGAAAAAGATAAATATATAAGTATATATAAATATATAAGTATATATAAATATATAAGGTTAAATATATACGATTTTGCTTTAACTGCTCATGTGCAAAGTTTCAATACTAGAACAGCTTCAATAACTTTGATTTTAAAGAAATAGATATTTACATAGTTTTGAAAAAAATTCAGGCAGAATCAAGTGTTATACAGTCAAATTCATCATAAAAATGTGTCATGAGATTTTTTCTCTCTACTTTTCTGTCTTTCCTGTTACTCTCTCTTTCTCTCTCTCTCCTATCTTACTCTCTCTCTCTCTTTCTCCTGTTACTCTCTCACTCTCTCTCCTGTGTTACTCTCTCTCTTTCTCTCCTGTGTTATTCTCTCTGTTCTGTGTTACTATACTCTCTCTCCTGTGTTACACTCTCTCTCTCTCCTGTGTTTCTCTCTCCTGTGTTACTCTCTCTCCTGTGTTTCTATGCTTTTTCTCTCTTAATTTTAGTCTTCTGCAGCATGTTACTCAACATTTCGCAGATCTGCAGGCAAGGTACACATACAGATACACATACAGGTACACATACAGATACACATACAGGTACACATACAGATACACATACAGGTACACATACAGATACACATACAGGTACACATACAGATACACATACAGGTACACATACAGATACACATACAGGTA
>JAOYMR010000007.1:22454923-22490953 GCA_025802075.1 Tenebrosternarchus preto
TAGAGTTAGGGTTACACACTACATATACAGCAGACTAGGGGTAGAGTTAGGGTTACACACTACATATACAGCAGACTAGGGGTAGAGTTAGGGTTACACACTACATATACAGCAGACTGCTGCAGACTGTTAAGTGGTACAAAATAGCTTGGATGGTTTTAGAGGGCACTGCTAAATGGCCAGTTCTATACATGTCATCCTTCAAATACCTGCAATAGTACTATACAGATTTACTATACACAGATTTACATTGTGTAGCTAGCAAAGCAATGACCTGAAACACACCACAACTGCATTGGAGTATAAATACACATAATTGCATAATAAAGTTCAAGGAATAAGATATGTTTGAAATTGTGTTTTGTAGCCAAGGTACAGTCAATGTATTATTCGAATATGAGTCATAAGTCAAACATTTTGGTTCTTAGTAGGAACTGGGTCCAGCTTGTTGAGGCATCAGGAACATGTTGATGTCAAGGCTTTCCAGACCAACCTGGGATGTAATATATCGTAGGATTGGACATTGGAGTCTGATACTGCTGAAGATTGTCATGGCACCTTAAAAGCCAGTGAGACTCACTGAAAAGGGCTAGATCTTAAAGCAGCAGTTGATAACATATAATAATGACAGGGTTAGGATTAAGATTAGGATTAGGATGAACTCTAATGCTCATTCAGTGCAACCTGTGCTAAAATCATCACAATCTCCTGACAATAGTACATGAGACAGATAATCTGTGAAAAAAATCAGGCTCTTCTGACTCCACCAAGTCCTCCTAATCCATCATTTCCAAATCAAAACAACCAATCAGAGCCAAGAGGTGTGTCTGAGTGCATGTCATTCACTGGTTGTGCACATGCATGCTTTCACTCACTCACTCACTTTTCAAGGATGGAAAGAAATATGGGAGCTGAAATGATTCCGAACCATTGCTGTTAGCCACATTTCTGTTTAACAGGAATCTTAATTACCACTACTCAAAAATACACAGATTACCCATTAAAAATGAACCACAAAGCTGAGATATTGCAATCGCAAAACTAGCTCGTTTCTGATACTGACCACAGGTTAGTGCTGAAAGTTGCTGAAGACATCTTTGTGAGGTGAGTTGGAGTGTTTGTGTGCCTGTTCTCCCAGCTAAATAATCTCAAGAGTTTTTACTGCATAGGTAGTTTTCAGACTAACATCTACACACTGAGATAAATGTGCTAGTTTTACCAAAAACGGTAAATCTAGTTGTTTTACCAGATTTTACTATATTTCATGTCCAAAAGGTTTCCTTCTGCTTGTGTGGTCACTGGCCAGCAGTATTGATATTTCACAATGGACATGGCAGCCTGTCGTATCCAGTCTCCACTAGCACCTACTCTCTTCATATGTCCAACCATAACCCTAACCCACTCTCTCCTTCCACGTACACGCTCTTCTTACACATCCAAGTCAAGTCAATTTTATTTATAAAGCACCTTTTACAACAGCCATAGTCGCAAAGCAGCTTTACAGACATCCCAGTCTTAGCCCTCAGTGAACAAACCAAGGGCTTCCACGGCAAGGAAAAACTCTGTGAAAGCATGAGGAAGAAACCTTGGGGGGGGGGGGCGACGACCACAGAACAGTAGGTATTAAAGGCTCTTTTAATGTAATAGGTGCAGAAAAATATACAGTTGAGCAGAGAGCAAGCAGAGACTCCAGCAGGACTAGCTATGACGGTATAACTAAAAGGAGCCCTGGAATGTTAAGCATCCAGCCAATCACGGGAACAAAATTGTGAGACTGGGAGTGGGACAGCATCCAAACATCCCAGTTTACCAAAACACTATGACCATGAACCTCCTGGCACTGCACCTTCAACTATGGGTTAGGGTTAAAACTATTAACAAAAATGCCTGAGTAAACAAGTAGGTTTTCTACCTAGAATTAAGGAATGAGTCTGTGTCTGAGTCCCAAACACTGTTTTGAAGGTTGTTCCATACTGTGGGGTTTTGTAAGAGAAAGATCTGCTCCAGCTATAGTCTTCACAATCTGAGGTATCCACAAACAGCCAGCACCTTTGATCGAAGTGGAAGAGGCAGATTATAGGAGACCAGAAGTTTGTTCAGATACTGTGGAGCAAGACCATTCACTGCTTTGTAAGTAGTTGCATTTTAAGTGTGAATGTGGTGCAGGTGTGGTAATAACTGGTGTTATTGCTCTCACACAGTCATCAGTCAAGCATGGTGGTACGAGTGTCATGGTTTGGTGCTGCATGAGTGCTGCTGGCTGTGGGGAGCTACAGTTCAGTGAGGGAACCAGGAATGGCAACATGTACTGTGAGATACTGAAGCAGAGCATGATCCCCTCCCTTCGGGAACTGGGCCACAGGGCAGTATTCCAACATGATAATGACCCCAAACCTCCAAGACAACCAATGCCTTGCTATAGAAATAGGGGGTAAAGGTGCTGGACTGTCCAAGCATGTCTCCAGACCTAAACCCTAGCATCTGTGGGTTATCCTCAAATGGAAGGTGGAGGAGTGCAAGCTCTATTGAACTCCATGCCCAAGAGAGTTAAGGCAGTGCTGAGAAATAAAATATGGTCACACAAAATATTGACCTTTGGGCACAAATCAAATCAAAGTTTATTTGTCACGTACAGTCATCCATGGTACAACAGGCACTGAAATGCTTTTGTGATGCTCTGCCACTGTACCCAGATAAAAGACTGATAAAAAGAGAAAACTTTACAAAAACTTTACAAAATATACATTCTATTAAAACAGAGATTTAAAAATGTAAAGGGAGAAGATATTAAATAGAATTCAAGTGTCAGGGTGGTATAAAGGGTACAGAGTGCGCAAAGGTGACCAAGTTGTGCAAATAAAGTAAGGGGGTTATGACCATTGTACTAATCTGCAAACATGTGAAGTATAAATCCATATACACACACATATACACAAGTTAGTACAGATTAGCCTGGTTGCTGTTTAGAGTCTGTATTGCTTATGGGAAGAAGCTCCTTTTTCATTCTCTCTGTTTTGGTTTTTATAGCACGAAACTGCTTTCCGGTTGGCAGCAGAGAAAGCAGTCCATTACTGGGGTGACTAGAGTCCTTGACTTCTTAGCCCTTGAGCAGCACCGTTTCCTGTATATAGACTACAGGTCAGGAAGCTTGGTCCAAATGATGCTGAACGCACCACCCTCTGAAGAGCCAGTGTGGCCTGCTTCATGCTGTTCCCAAACCAGACAATGATGTCACCTGTTAAAATGCTTTCGATGGTGCAGGTGAAAGGTTCCGTAGCACCATGGAGGGCAGTTTGAAGTACCTTAAGTGCCTGAGGTGATAGAGATGCTGATGGACCTTCTTAGCAAGTGAGTTGGTGTGACAGGTTTTCCGTGATGTGGAGTCCAAGGTACTTGAAGCTATGTACACGTTCAACTGCATTACCATCGATCACAGCAGAGTGATAGTTCCTCTGATTATTAGTGCTGTAGTCCACTATCAGCTCTTTCGTCTTGCTGACTTTAAGGAGGAGGTTGTTGTCCTGACACCAGTCCTCCAGGTGTTTAATCTCCTCCAGGTAGCAAAGTTGACCAGGGTAGTAGATCTGGAAGTGGCCACACAGTCTTAAGTATATCATGAGTACAGCAGGGGATTCGGTACACAGCTCTGGGGGCTCCAGTGCTCATGGTAAAGGGGGGTGACACATGCTTGCCTACCCGTACAATTTGTGTTCTGTCCGTTAAAAAATTTGAGATGCAGCTAAACAAGTTCTAGGTGCTCTAACAGTTAGTGTAGAGGGAATAATTGTGTTAGATGTTGAGCTGTAGTCTACAAACAGCATTTTGACATAATTACCCCTCTTGGCATCCATGTCTGGCGATCCTGTCTGGTCCTGCCGCTTTCCTGGTGTTCACTCTCCTGAAGGCTCTCTGTACATCCCTCTTGCTGATGAGCAGGGATCTCTGCATTCAGACAAACTGCATGTCCAAGCTGGTCACGCTGGTAGCACTGTTAGCATTGTTAGCGTTTTTAGCATCATTAGTGCTTTTACCGGCTGCAGCCTCGAAGCAAGCATAGAAAGTGTTCAGCTGCTTTTTGCCAGAGATGCGGCCGCACTCATCAGTCTGAAGGCTGGGCTTCTATAGTCCGTTATTATCCATAGTCCCTGCCACAGGGCTCTAGAGTCATTTTGCTGGAACTGTGTCTCTAGTTTCTCCCTGTAGCGCTGCTTCACCTCCTTTACCACCTGGCATACACCATAATATGCAGCTTTATGTTCTTGCTACTGAGTCCCACATCATAGGCAGCTGTGCGAGAGATTCAGAGAGTCGCAGATGGTTTTATCCACCTACGGCTTCTGATTCGGAAAGGTTTTCACTACAGTTTTTTCCACTGTAGTGTCCACTAGTTTCCCAATGAATCCCACAACCACTTCCTTAAAAATGCTGACGTCACCCGTGAAGATCTTGCAGAACATGTCCCTGTCTGTGTCCTCCAGTGTGTCCCTTAAGACAGCCACTGATTGGTCTGTCCAGCGTGTCCTGATAGGTATCCACCAGTTGCTCCATCCGGTGTGTAACCTCCCTCTGAACTGGAACTTCCTGTTTCAGCCTTTGTAAATATTTAGGCATGAGGAAGATGGCGATGTGGTCAGATTTTCCAAATGGTGGATGAGAAACTGCCTTTCCAGTGTCCTTGTCCCTCTGGTGGGGCAGGTGATGTGTTGATAAAAGTTCAGTACTACACATTTGAGGTTAATGCTGTTCAAATCTCCAAACACAATAAGCTCAGTGTCCCGGTGTTAGGGTTAGGGTTAAGGACAAAACTTTAGTGCCAAGAGTTCCAGGCTTGGTGTGCCAAACCTGGAACCCGCTGTTGTTTACCATCATGCACATACCACCTCCTCTTGACTTGCCTGATTCATTGTCTCCATTGTTCATGCAGTGTACCGAGAAGGACTCGGTCAGCTGAATGGCATGGTTTGGTACTGCTGGGGTCAGCCATGGCCCACTGGAGTCAGACATGTTCCGCTGGGGTCAGACAGGTCTCGGAGAAGCAGAGGAGGATGCAGTCATGGGAGTCTCCGTGGAACTTTATCCTGGCCCAGAGGTCGTCGAACTTATTGTCCAGAGACTTATGTTGGCTAGCAGGATACTAGGCAGTGGAGCTCAATGTGCCCGAGTCATTAACTTGTTCCTGGCGCCGGCTCGTTTCCCTTGAGGCTGTCGCTTCATGTTCTCGTGTATTTTTCTCCTCAGGATCTCCTTTGGCCACATTAGTTTGTACTGAAGATTCATCATTTACATCAACAAACTGGTAACAATCTGTCAAATAAGACCTAAACCAGGAAAGAGCCATTCCTTTAATTCGTTTAATTCCAAGAACATTTTCTGGTCTCTGGAGGAGAATAATATGAGCGACATTTAATTTGGCCTCATTTAATGCTACTTACTCATTTGCTTTAGTCCTGTTAAACATTACACTCTTGATCAGTAATAGTTTCATTGACAGTAAGTGCTCTAGATGTAACAGATCTAATATGTACTTGCCCTAACCTCAGATCAGAAGTTCTGGCTGTGTAATCAGAATGATCTGTGTAATCAGAATGATTTTACCTTAATTAGGCTACTAGTGCAAACTTTGTGAGTATTTCTACATTCTTGTTTGGCTTGGGGTCTCAATATGGTAGGACATGTGTAACAACTCAAAGCAGCTCACAGACGATCAGTTTAGCCTTTTGGTGTGCTCGCTGCAGCAGCACCTTCCAGAGTGAGGTGGATACAGTTCCGTCCTAGCAGACCAGCCTTGCCCTCAAAGTTACTCCAATTATCCATAAAGCCCACACTGGTTTTGGCGCACCACTCGGACATCCACTTTCCTTTTTCTCTCTCCTCTTGTGTCCACTCTCTTCTCAATTGACTGGCTGCAGCTTTAAGGATGCTTTAAATCTGAAGTTGTGTGGCTCCTAGATTAGCTCTCTCTGGGTTAGTTATGAAATCTAGCCAGCACAACAATCAGTGATGAGATTTAAAAAGATTATTACTTTATCATCTTTCAGTGTTACCTTGGCAAGTTAGCATGTTGACACATAATCCAGCATTTACCTGGTCCCATGTCATGCTGTTGACAGGGTTTATGGACAGGGCTGTGTCGTGTTGACAGGGATGTTTCATGGACAGATGATGTGTGGTTCCATGCTGTTGACAGAGCTGTGTCGTGTTGACAGGGATGTGTCGTGGACAGATGATGTGTGGTTCCATGCTGTTGACAGGGCTGTGTCGTGTTGACAGAGCTGTGTCGTGGACGGGTGATGTGTGGTTCCATGACGTGTTGTGGTGTGAACTTGACACATGTGTCAAGTTTAAAGTTCCCTTGTTCAACCAATTAAAACCACCTCTTTGCTTCCCATGTAAACTCCTTATAATAGCCTATATTTTACCTTAACCCTAATACTAACCCATGTTTGTGCTTAAACCAACAACTAACCCTGTATTTCTATTTAACCCTAACCTTATGCTATAATATTCTAGAACGACTAATTCATCTTTTGATGATCCAGTCCTTCATTATACTTCAGTGTTTGTGGTATTTGTTATTATGGTGAGTGCTGTTATGTTATGTTCCTTGTATCTTGTATATCTTTGTCCTTCTGCATAACTGTTGTTGACTGAATTTATGTTGACAAAAAATATTAGGCACAAAAATAAGGATAAGAAATTATTAAATCATAAATCCTCATTTAAATATGATCTTAAACTTGGGCAAAACCCAAAACGTGTTTCTAGCAAGTAATCCATCTCACTTATTGATTATTTTTACATAATTGTTTAGCAGGTGCCAAGGTAAGGGTGTGTATACACTAACACTGAACCCTAACCCCTAAATACTAACTTCTTAGCCTAACTCCTAAACCTTAACTCCTAGCCATAAACACTAACTCCTGGTGGGGAATAAGTCTGTTTGTTTAATCCTGGTTCCAACAATAGGGCTTATCCTGTTTGTTTAATCCTGGTTCCAACAATAGGCCTTATCCTGTTTGTTTAATCCTGACTCCAACACAAACACTAACCAGTTTAAACTGCAGTGGCTAAAAGATTTTCCAAGTTTATTTTTATAAACGTCTTGGTACATGTTGCAAAGTACTGTCAGGCAGCATACCTCAAACTGATTTCTTACCATATCTTAACATATTACCATATTTTGGTATATTAACATATCTTGATTATATTAGCATGTGTTGGTATGTTAACGTATCTTGATATATTAACACATGTTGGTATTTTATGGCGTGACATACACACGCTTAAATACATGTATGCTAGACAAGACACAGGTGAAGAGGATAATTATAATAAGACAACACGACACACACAGATGTATACACACATATACAACACACACACACACGGAACACGGAAATACACAGAGATGCACACACACAAACACGGGACAAAGGATGAGTTGAGGGTGGCCACCCTGATAGATTCATTAGCATATATTAGAATATTATAATATATTGGTATATTACCACATCTTGATGTCTGGATGACCATGTGAATGGAAGTGACTAGTCTTTAAAACCCGTTCTACACCTTCAGTCACAGTTGATGTTAAAAGGTTCTATACCATTCTGCCCATAACATATAACATCAATGAGATATATTTTGATATTATACAATCCCCATTGGTATATAACTGCTATATAATAAACTAGTACATATTACTAGTAAGTAGTACATACTGCACCTATACGTAAACATGTAATTAAACATGTCTTACAGGTTCATTATAAACCATGACAATGGTAATATTACCACTTTCCAGAGGACTACTGCAGATTCCACTTCACCTGGGTGGGGGGTCACTCAGTGTACCAGCGAGACTGCACTGGTAGTGGCTGGGTAGTGGGTGTTTCGCTGGTATGAGTGTGTCAGGAACAGTGGTAGCGTTGGAGATTTTTACACATGTCTGTGTCACTGCTGAACTGAGAGTTTTCCAGTATCTAAAAATATCTAGCCATCAGTAGTCCTGCAATTGGAGTTATACCACCAGATAAACTGCAAGTGGCAACAGATCTCTGGCCTGCCCCCCTCTCAAATGGAATCAAATAGTGAGACGTCTCAAATTACTGTAGTGCAAAACGTGATGGTGTTTTGACAACAATAATATTTATATCTTATGGATTTCCTACAGATACATGTATGGCTAGATTCTCACTTCACTCATAGTACATAGTAATCTCATAGTAAGATTTCTACCTCACAAGGTCTTCACAAGGTTCATCAGGTTGGGGTCATCAGGTAGGCACCTCCCTTCACCTCCCCACGGCACCACCAGTGTGTCAGCAGTGAGGTGTCCCAGACCCGACACCCTTGAAGCTCACCCTAACAATAGCCTTAATGCATTGTGGGGCCTGTAGTTTCCTACCAATGCCCATTCACATACTTGATCCCATCACCTGGTATTGACAACTTGCTCTCAAGTCTTCACCAAACTATCCCTTATGCACAAAACCTTATGATTTCTGTACTGTTAACATTTAACCGGCAACCTCTACTTGCTCATTGTCAAATAAACATGCTAAAGAATATATCAGAAATATGCTTCAGCTTTTTAGTTATGTTCCTCTGCACATAATCTACAACTAGGATTTTCTCTTACCCACTGTCCAAGGTTTTGCAGTTGGAAGGACAGTTTAAGTTGTTCCAATCAAAAATGTAATGCACAACTATCACTTGGTGATTCCCTGCTAATCTGAACCCTTCCAAGTAAGTCACTGGGCCCTGGTTTCCTCCTAGCACTTCCTTCTCACTAATAAAACTAGTGGCCATTCATCTTCTATCTTGCAGTCTGGCCTTACAAAAGTCTTTCCACACAAGGAGGCTTCCTGGATGATTATACCTCAATTCAGGAAGTGCCAGCAGCACAGGGAAAGAAAACAGAAGTGCAGTAAGTGGGCAAGAGTGCAGGCCGCCCACACCCCGCTACCCAGCACTACCTAACCCTAACCCCACTACCCAACACTACACAACCTTAACCCTAAACCCGCTACCCAGCACTGCCTAACCCTAACCCCACTACCCAACACTACCCAACCCTAAACATGCTACCCAGCGCTACCTAACCCTAACCCCGCTACCCAGCACTACCTAACCCTAACCCCACTACTCAACACTACCCAACCCTAAACCTGCTACCCAGCGCTACCTAACCCTAACCCCGCTACCCAGCACTACCTAACCCTAACCCCGCTACCCAGCACTACACAACCTTAACCCTAACCCCACTACCAAACCCTAACCCTAGCTACCCATTCCTGCACTGGCAGTATGAATTTCTTTAAGAGGAAACAACCAGGACTCCTGAAATTCAGCTACACTTTTGTGATTCTTGATGCAGCCTTTAAACTAACAAACCACACACTACAGACCATGGAGTGGTCTGAGCATGTACAACAACTAGTGCACAGACTCTAACATAATTGGCCGACAATGTTTCCCTTATCTGGTAAATATCTCAGATGGAGGTTGTTCTAGCTGTCTTGGATTTTACTGTTGGATTATTATGGCAGGGTACATTCTACCACAAGTGAATACCACATCACTCTGCTCTTCACTCCAGACTCAGAACACATCACTCTGCTCCTCACTCCAGACTTTGAGCACATCACTCTGGATGGAGCAGACATGGCCTGAGGGGCTTCACTCTTCTAGGACTGTTTTGAATGCACACAGTGCAGAATATTCTTGCAGCAGAACATGCATAGAGGAAGTCTAGGTGTTGAGGAACATAGATCCTTGGTACTTGCATATAGTTTTGGTTTTATTTTTTACAGTTTTACTGAATTGCTCAAACACTAAACCCCATTCTGAACAAACACTAAGGGTTAAACCCATTTTTAGAATAAATGCCACTGTACAATGGCAAAACAGATTTATCGATTGCGAATCAAATTGTAGGGATGCACCAATATTTAATTAATGATTACTGTAGCAAAGTGGTAGCTCACTGGTTAAGGCACTTGACTAGTAATCAGAAGGTTGCTGGTTCAAACCCCACCCTTGAGCAAAAAAACCTTTAACCCACAACCACTCAAGATGTATTCAGTCACAATTGTAAGTCGCTTTGGATAAAAGCGTCAGCCAAATGCCGTAAGTGTAAATAAATGTATACAGAATAGGTGTATACTGAACCTTGTGGCTGTGAAGCTCCAACAAGGAATACATCTGCAAATCTATATAGTCACCAGACGGTATAAACATGCAAAACTATACAAAAAAAAGTCTTGTGAATTGTATTCCAAATACAGGCAATACTTGACAAAAGACAAGTGAATTGTATTTTTTTACTGTAGAAACAGCATAGAGTCGATACCTACCTAAAACAGAAGACAAAATCTATGGCTGAACTGTAAGAAAATGGAAATACAGATTAAGTGAAATTTAAATCCATTGCCTAAACAAAAAGGATCAAAATACTAGGAGTAATTAGTGCTTCGCTCCACGGAGAGAATGGGAGCATGAGAGGAAGTTTTTTTTTCTTCGTTTGCATGTGAAATCCCATTACATTTCTCATCAAGCAGCAGAGAATAAATGGGAATAAATGCTCGCTGTCAGCACTGGATATAAATGTTCACTCAGCACTAGATGGAGGGGCTGATGGACATTTTCATGTAGCTTAGGCTTATAGCCATTGATCAGGTACGGCTAACCCTTATAACCATTGATCAGGTACGGCTAACCCTTGCAATCCTCTGATAGTTGGTCTGTTAAGGCTAGATTGCAGTTTCATGTGTTTGTTTACTGTTTTTGTGGAGAGGGTGTTGAAACTAACTATAGATTTGAGTTCGGATTCAGTTTAATTCATTTCATTAAGGAGCGTGGGCATACCATTGATTAAGTTAATGAAATGGACATAGCTGCACTGTTGTTGGAATCTTCTGCAAATAAACTGTTTTGTTTGAATGATTTCCTGGTGCATATCCAGCAGTGTGCTTTAAAAGAAATAAACAGTTGAAATATATCAGTCTGTGTGTAATGAGTGAATATAATGTACAAGTTTCACTTCTTGAATGGAATTACTGAAATAAATCAACTTTTTCATGATATTCTAATTTTATGACCAGGATCTGTATATCTTGAACATGTTTAAAGATTCTCTTAGATCCTTGGACTCAGGCCAGCTAGTCTAAGTGTGATAAATCCTTAAATGCCTTAAATGTAAATGTGAAGCAACGTTTGGCTGTTTTTCTGCAGCTAAATAACTGAAACAAACTGCCTGAAAACCTTAGATTTGCTCCAAATGTAGAAACGTTTAAATGGTGACTAAAAACTATTCTCATTTAATTGAAATTTTATTTATATTCATAATTTTATATTTATATTTATTTTTTATTGTAAATTCTTTACATTTTAACCTCAATTTGTGCTTATTTTAATTTTCTAAATAATTCAGTTTATTTCTGTAAATGTGTAATTAACTTAACCTTAAACCTTTCATACCCTGTAATTAGCTTAGCTTGTCCAGTACAAATGGAGGACAGAAAAATACGCTTAATATACTCACTTGCAATTTGCCTGCTGTTTCATATTTCTGCAATAATTAGGACAAAGTAAACAATATGATGATGTGCAGTGTCCCTGTGCTGTGGATCAATATGGAATTGTATTCAGTCATTTCTTTAACCCAGCAAACTTGAGCTGGGTTTACACCTTTCCACATCTAGAACAGCAAATGAACAGCAGAAATGGTTGATGAACACTGATGAACAGACAGTGTGACAATAGGGAGTCCTTTGCATAGAATCTTTTTATTGTTTTTGAGTAATGACTTGTTAAGCAAAATGGTTTTTTTTGTTTGTTTTTTCAGTGTGCTGTGGCCTGGCTCCACCCCTCCAGAGGCCACACCTGCTTCTGTTTTGTCCAGTCCCTGGCTCAACCTCTTCAGAAGTCACATCTGTTTCTGTTTCGACCAATCCCTGGCTTTGCCATTTTCCCCTCCTCCTGCTTTCCTGAGTTTCACACTCCTAGCACTTCTGTTGCTAATGCTTTTGGACAATTACAGACAAGTAGATCTCCCCTTTAGCACCTAGATGACATTTAAACTAGGTTAGGGTTAAGGGTTATGATCACCTTTACCACCTAGATTACATTTAAGCTGGGGTGCACCTGCCACTGCCCACAAACACAGGCTATGAGTGGAAGCTTATAGTGTTTACTGTACAAGCACCCAGTGTAAACCAATCACAGTAGACACTGATGAGAGGATGTGATAGCAATGCAGGAGCAAACCATCCTCCATGGTCCAGAACATGGCCCCACCCCTGTTATATGTATACACCACTTCTCAAGATATGTTTGAACTTTAACATAATGGTACCCGAGGAGCTCTGGAACCTGATCCTAATCTGCTTTGATCGGAAACAATAGAGTCTGGGAATAAACGGGTCATACATTCACTTAACGAAACATTCACTTTCTGTTGGTCATACGTTCACACACTCTCCCAATTGGGCTCCACTTGTGCGTCTACTAGGGTTTTAGGTGGACGTTGTGTTTGGTGAAGGGCGTAGCATTTTGGCGGGAGTTTTGAGCCGCAGGAACACCCCTTCACTGTATCGGGGATAAGGGTTTTACTGCATCAGGATGATGTGTGAAGTGATGCCCACCATCTCAGAGGATGGACGAGGTGGGGGAGGGGCTGGGGGAGGAACTTCTGGAGGGGCTGAAGCTGGAGCCCTGGAATGTGTGATGGTCAGTATGCTGGCAGAGAGAGAGAGACTCCTTGACAGCCTGAGGGACACTCAGGAGACCCTGAGCACCGCCCAGCTCCGCCTACGGGAACTCAGCCATGAGAAAGACTCACTGCAGAGACAGCTGTCCATAGCACTGCCTCAGGTAAGGGTTGACATCAGAATAGTGAGATTAGCACTTCAGCACTTTATTATTGTCATTATTAATATTATTATTAATATTGTCATTAATAACAGTAAACAATATCAATTATTAACTTTTAATAGTAATAACAATGTAATTATATAATAATACTGTCTAAATGAAAATACGTATATGTGGGGTGTGTGTGTGTTACAGGAGTTTGCTGTGTTAACTAAAGAATTGAACACATGCCGTGAACAGCTTCTGGAAAGAGAAGAAGAGATCGCTGAACTTAAAGCTGAAAGAAACAACACACGTGTAAGAACTACACACTCATACACATCACACACACATTCATACGCTTCACACAAACACAAGACACACATTCATATGCATCACATAGAAACACAAAACGCACTCGTACACATCACACAGACAGAAGACACACACATAAACATTACATAGAAACAAAACTCACACACTTTATAAAGCATTAAATACACACTCATACCCAAAACATACTCTAACACAGCACTCTAACACTCTTTAACAACCAAAACCAGATTCTTCTGTCTTCAACAAACATAGAACTCATAAAAGAAAACAGATACAAAAAGATGGAGCTGTGTGTGTGTGTGTGTGTGTGTGTGTATGGAGGGGAAGGCTGATGGAGGGCTGTGTGTTTGATGTGTGTGTGTGCGTGTGTGCTGCTCTGTGTAGCTACTGTTGGAACATCTGGAGTGTTTGGTATCTCGTCATGAGCGCTCTCTGAGGATGACGGTGGTGAAGAGGCAGGCGCAGACACAGAGTGGAGTGTCCAGCGAGGTGGAGGTGCTCAAGGCTCTCAAATCCCTGTTCGAGCACCACAAAGCCCTGGATGAAAAGGTCCAATTTTCATATTACAATTATTGTGCTTGGAGTGCATATAACTATGAGAAGATTTCCATTGTATAGACGAGGGCGTAACAGTAGAAATTGTAAGATGAAATTTACCGTAAACCTCCCCTGGGGAATTTGAAGCTTTTCCATGATTGATATTGATTGTAATAAAATACAGTGTGTCTAATGTATTTAAAAACTTTTTGTATCTGTTTGTTTGTGAATGTTGCTCTGTAATACTATCCATCATTCATATTCAAAGAACAAAAGCAGGTCCAAACGTCTACCATTGTACTACACACCAGTACACTACAACAGGACTACAGTACTCTACAATGGGACTACAGTACTCTACAATGGGACTACAGTACTCTACAATGGGACTACACTACAACAGGACTACAGTACACTACAACAGGACTACAGTACACTACAACGGGACTACAGTACTCTACAATGGGACTACACTACAACAGGACTACAGTGCTCTACACTATTCATTTCTCTTGAAATTTGACCACTGTGCCTAATACATCTGGCTGGATACAGTTATCTGACTAGGGCTCTGAATGGGTGCAGGGTTTAAGATGTATGGTTAAAGATATTCTCTAGGGTTAGGACTGTCCTGCAGGGTTAAGGATATCCTCTAGGGTTAGGACTATCCTGCAGGGTTATGAATATCCTCAAGGGTTAGGACTGTCCTGCAGGGTTAGGAATATCCTCAAGGGTTAGGACTATCCTACAGGGTTAGGAATATCCTCTAGGGTTAGGACTGTCCTGCAGGTTAGGAATATCCTCAAGGGTTAGGACTGTCCTGCAGGGTTAGGAATATCCTCTAGGGTTAGGGTTATCCTGTAGGGTTAGGGCTGTCCTGTAGGATTAAGATTATCCTGTAGGGTTAGGACTGTCCTGTACGGTTAGGGTTATTCTGTAGGATTAAGATTATCCTGTAGGGTTAGGGTTATCCTGTAGGGTTAGGGTTAACCTGTAGGGTTAGGACTGTCCTGCAGGGTTAGGGTTATCCTGTAGGATTAAGATTATCCTGTAGGGTTATGGTTATCCTGTAGGGTTAGGGCTGTCCTGTAGGATTAAGATTATCCTGTAGGGTTAGGACTGTCCTGCAGGGTTAGGGTTATCCTGTAGGCTACTCTATGACCTCACATGTAGCCTTCTTTTCTTAGCATTTGTTCACTGAACCTGTGTTCATACTGGTACAGATTTGACTACCTAGTTTATATTGCATATAAACTACTCCAGAGTGATTTTCATTGATTTATGAACTACTCCAGGTCTGATTATAAACTATTCCTGGTCTGATTAATAATGTGGAATGGTGTGGAAACCAGCAATGATTTGAGCACAGTTGATAAGTCAATTTCACTGATGCTCCATTAGCATATAATTAATAAAAGACACGCCTCTGGTACATATTTTCATTAAACACATCCCTAATACATACCGGTATAATATATGCAATAAATACACCCCGACACATGCTGGTGTAATATTTGCATTAAACACACCCCTAGTACATGTTGATGTAGGACTATTAAGACGATTCATTCCAATCATTAGTCAGATTACGCTCACACAAAATTATGTTATCGTGCTGACCAATATGAGATATCAATATCAGTTACCGATATCAATATCGGTTATCGAAATCAATATCCTTTAGCTGTTCTTTGGCTCTTTTTGAAGTGGATCCATTTAATTTTCTGATTTTTATTTTGCATCTAGTACAGACATGCCGCAAAAAGTCAGGAGGCCAAACCTGTTGTTGTAAACACAATTGTTTGTGCTCAGTTGTTGGTGCACAATTGTTACTGAACTACTGCAAAAACTATAGCCTTGTTGTGGGTCATACTAGTTAGCTAGTGGTATACTAGTGATATACTAGTGATACTCAGCTGACACTTTGTAGGATTGGATTATACTTGGCCCATTAGCAGACATTGCTTTCTTTAGTTTATTTAGTTTTACCTATAAATATATATGTGACTCTGAGACTGGTTGGCAATCTGGACCAGACTTGAATAATTTGTTTTCAGAGGCCTAAAACAGTGGTTTATAATGCTTTAACAGAACAGTAAAGAGTAGCCAAGTTGATCATCAAAAAGCCAGATTTTACTGTTGATTTTTAAAGACTGTTGTGACTATTTGGAATTAATTCTATCAGAATACTTTAGGACTATAAGGTTTAAAATGATATGGGTTTGGTATGGTGTGGTACACGTGGCTTTAGAATGGTGGGGTTTAGTATGGTGTATTATGGTTTAGAATGATGGGGTTTAGTATGGTGTATTATGGTTTAGAATGATGGGGTTTAGTATGGTGTATTATGGTTTAGAATGGTGGGGTTTAGTATGGTGCATTATGGTTTAGAATGATGGGGTTCAGTATGGTGTATTATGGTTTAGAATGATGGGGTTTAGTATGGTGTATTATGGTTTAGAATGGTGGGGTTCGTACATTGTGTTATAATTTAGAATGGTGGGGTTTAGTATTGTGTATTATGGTTTAGAATGGTGGGGTTTCGTACGTTGTGTTATAATTTAGAATGGTGGGGTTTAGTATGGTGTATTATGGTTTAGAATGGTGGGGTTTAGTATGGTGTATTATGGTTTAGAATGGTGGGGTTTCGTATGTTGTGTTATAATTTAGAATGGTGGGGTTTAGTATGGTGTATTATGGTTTAGTATATGGACTGTGTTTTCATTCTCGTTGCCTGCTGATCTTGCTGCCTGCTCCCAGCACACAGCACATGCTGAGCTGCAGATGGCCTGTGTTCCCTGGGCTTCTGCTTTCTAGATCTAGTGAAGAGCTACTCTCTTTAGGAACACATCACTTCTTCACTTGAGCTGTTTTATAGAACCTTATGCCAACAGGTATTTTTCTTTGTTTTGTGTTTTTCTTTCATTTCTAACGTAAACATTACCATGGCTAAAATATGCATATGATATTAGTGGAAATGTACTCTGAAATTCTGAAATTTGTTGTATGGTATATAAATTTGATCACAGGGTGATGTTACTGCCGTGCTGGCATTAACATGTAACATTTAGCATTCCATTAGCATACCAGGACATAACAGAGCTTCATGTGACTCCCAGTGCCAGGTGGAAAGCTGCCATACCTCTAGTAACTGTGCAAGAGTATATATAACAGGTATATATATAGTATGTAGTATATATTGCTGGTATAGTGCATATATAACTGGGCTGCTTTCTGATGACTTTAGAATTCTTGCAGTGTTTCAACAGTTTAGACCAATGCTTATTCAATCTTCTTCACTTTGATGTAACAAAAGCTCAGGTTTACCTAAAAATCCATCGTCCTGTTCCTTTAACTGCTTAGTCCAGCTTTAGTATAGGGACACACTGACCTGACTGTTGCCTGTACTCAGTGTGGTGTGTTCCACATTGTTGATGACTGTTGCATGTACTGATGGTACACACAAGTGATGACTGGTGTCTGTGAGCTGAAAGAAGGCGATGATCAGCCAATATCAACATTACAGACTGTCTATATAAATATTATTACAGACTGTCTGTATAAAAAGCCGCTAAAGAATTACAGTCAGAGGCCCTAAGCTTGGCCATAGGAAACTGGAAACATTTTTCTAAAACGTAATCTAATTTAGTCTAAATAATAATGACATTTTTAAAAATGAGGAGATACCAATAAATAGAGGGAAACTTTGATTCATAATGTATGTGACTCATAATGTATGTGACTCGTACGTGACTCGTAATGTACGTGACTCGTAATGTACGTGACTCGTAATGTACTGTGTAATGTCACTTGAAGGTGAGGGAGAGGCTTCGTGTGGCTCTGGAAAGGGTGGCAGTGTTGGAAGATCAGCTGGCAGCATCTACTCACCCTAATGCTACTCAGGAGGTAAACACACACAGACACATACAATCACACACACACACATGCACACACACCTACTCACCCTAACCCTACTCAGGAGGTAAACTCACGCTAGGATATATATTAGCACACACATCCTGAAAGCAGGCCCAGGATGGGCATTTCCACTGAACTAAATACCCTCTATGAAAAGGATTGTGGATGAAAAAAAGACCTGTGGATAGGAATGTCCTTAGGAAAGGAACATCATATATGGAACGAAATACACTTGCAAATGGAAATTTTCTAAATAAGTAGTTGTTTCTTAAATCATGTTTAGAGCGACATTAACATGCATATAAATCATATTTAGAGCCACAGTAACATGCATATAAAACGAGAACTTCTAGAACAAAAAGATGAGGGAGAGTGAACTTCACCTTTTGTGCTTCTGTATTTTCTGTTTCTTTTATAGTACATAGGGTTAACCCTAACCCCTAACCCCTAACCCTATCCTGACCCTAACCCCTAACCCTAGTTCTAAATAAGGTATAGTGTATATAAGCAGCCTTGAGTAATTATGGTTTATTAGCATCCTTATATAAGTACAGTATATAAAGCCTTGTGTTATTATGGTTTAACCACATTGTTCACTATGGCTCACCTGCCACACAGACACACTTAAGTACATGTTTATCACTTTAACTGTTTAAATACACCTCACACTTGCCACTTAAACACCTGACATCACAACTTAACAACTTAAGCATACACTTAAGCACATGACACTTAAGTAAATCACATCAGTTTAACCAAAATCTGTGGTTTCTTTGTTTCGTTCACTAGATAATATCTTTTGTTTCTTCGTTTTGTTCGCGAGGTAATATCTTGTTTTTTCGATTTGTTCAATAGGCAGTATCTGCCCGAGAACAAGCTGGCAGGGAACAGAAAGGGTTGGACAGCAAGAAAGATGTAAGAGGGTTTTTGTGTGTGTCTTTGTATGTGTGGCTGTTGTTAAGTGAGATTTATTGAAAGGTCAATGTGGAAAGCATTCTGTTTGTATGTTTCCTGTATAGATAGAGGTCCTGTATAGGCAATGGTTGGTCCTGTATAAGTACTGCTGTTCTTATGCTCACTGTATTGGTAACAATCTTATATAGGTAATGCTCCTGTATAAGTAATGGCCCCATACAAGTATCCTGTTTAGGTAACGGTCTTGTATAGGTGACAGCTCCATTATAGATAACAGTCTTGTATAAGTAACAGCCGCATTACAAGTAACGGTCTTGTATAGGTAACAGCCCCATTATAGGTAACATTCCTGTACAGCTGGTGCTTCTATAAAGAAATGAATTGGCAGTTTGAATGTGTGCCACACATGTTCTATTACTCCACTGGATATCCCTTCTACCTCTCTCTCTTTCCTTTTCTTTCTCTCTTTCTCTCCTTTCTCTCCTCTTTTCTCTCTTTTATTTCCTTTCTCTGTTGCTTTTGTGGTGGCACTCCCTACCCTTCTACTCCCTCTCTCTCACCTTCTTCTCCCTCTCTCTCACCTTCTACTCCCTCTCTCTCACCTTCTTCTTCCTCTCTCTCACCTTCTGCTCCCTCTCTCTCACCTTCTGCTCCCTCTCTCTCACCTTCTACTCCCTCTCTCTCACCTTCTACTCCCTCTCTCTCACCTTCTTCTCCCTCTCTCACCTTCTTCTCCCTCTCTCTCACCTTTTACTCCCTCTCTCTCACCTTCTACTCCCTCTCTCTCACCTTCTACTCCCTCTCTTTCCTTCTACTCCCTCTCTCTCACCTTCTACTCCCCTCTTTTCCCTTCAGCACCTGTGTAATGGTTCATTCCTACAGGACGACAGGGAGAGAGAGAGACAGAGGGCAGAACTTGCTCAGCTGAAGGAAAGACTTGCTGTGATGTGTCGCCAGGTGAGAAAATCATTGTCTTCCGCACTGATGCTGTTAATGACCACCATCTGAACATACTAAGAAATACAAATAATATATTTTTTATTATTTTAATATTTATATTTAGATGTTAGATTTCATCACAAAATGTGGTGTCCTGTTATTCTTGATTAAATTTGGCTACAGGTCAAGATGATGTTCTTCAATTCATGGGTAATTTTTAAAAGATCCTTAATGTCCAGAGAAATTGTAGCATCAGCTAAACAAAGGATCTACACCACAGCACACAGCAGCTATAGATCAATGAGAGTATTTACTCATGTTCTCACCACTCACTGCCACCAGGGGGAGGTATATAGCTTCAGATTAAACCTTTGCTGGTTTTTCAGTCTAGTAATTCAGTTGTATGAGGACAGTGTGCCACACTGAATATTGCTACCTCCAGCCTGTTATGTTCACCTCCTGCAGTTCCTGTATAATAGTAAAGGGCCCTATATGGCACCTCACACATGGAATGAGACAGAATGGCATTTAACGAATAGATTTGCTGATCTTTAAATGCCATTTTATAAGATACTAGATCTTATAAAACAGTTTTCCCCATGTTTTATAATCACTTAGACTCTTAGCCTCTTTGATTGCTTTAATACGGAAAATGTGTCTGTGCATATACTGTACTACTGAAAAGCATGTTTAAACAGATTAATGGCTCTACCATGTAAGCCTTCAAACACCCTGGTCAAATGCCTTTTCTAACGTTTATAATTTTAATTTCTCAGTGCTGGTCTTGACTGATCACCCGACAGGACTGTGTTTAAGTGCCCCAAGTAGCTGCAGAAGGGTTAGGGTAAAAATATGATTAGGGGTGTAGGATTAGGATTAGGGTTAGGGGCTGGGTTTGAGTTAATTGAAACTGATTAGTAATTTATGCATAATATTGTAAAGGATTAGTAGGTGAAGCTCTATATTAGGCATAGGGTTAAGGTTATGGGTGGGGTTAAGAGTAGTTGTAGGGTTAGGGTTATGGGTGGGGTTAAGAGTAGTTGTAGGGTAGGGGTAGGGTTGGGGTTAGAAACATTTCTTGGGGCTGAAGCTCCTGGCAGTGTTGTGCTTTTCTCAAAAATAAAGGTTGAAAAACAGTAACCTTAACCCTAGTTTTGTCCTTAAACCTGAAACTCAGTTTATTTCCTTTAGAATGTATTCCCTTGCATTATATCATACAGCCAGTCTGTATGATGGGTGTCTGATGGGTGGTTGGTTGATTTTCCAAGGTTGGGGAGATTGAGGAGCAACTAGCAACAGCCAGACGGGAATTGATCAAATCCGAAGAAGCCAATCAGAAACTCCAACGGGAAGTGAAAGAGGTGAGAGGAGAGGCTCCTCAGCAGATTTCCTTGGTTTCTAAGAGAGGAACCAACACAGTGCTTAAACCTCTCTCTCTGTCTCTGTCTCTCTCTGTCTCTGTCTGTGTGTGTGTGTCTCTCTCTGTCTGTCTTCTTCATGTCTCTCTCAGGCTCTTTGTCAAAAGGAGGATATGGAGGAAAGGATCACCACTCTGGAGCGCAGGTGAGCATTTCATCTGCTGCACCTGCTCTAGGTACTCATTCAGTTTTTCTGAGCAAAAGTGGTTTCCCAGCAACAGCACTTACGTGAGCACATGTACATTCACTAACCAGAATATACAGTTACTGATTAGTGTCACTTAGTGTCTGGGTTAGGCTACGCTAATGAGGCTAAGGAGGGGCTTAGGGTTATTAACCAGGCTAAGGAGGGGCTAGGAGTCATTAACCAGGCTAAGGAGGGGCTAGGAGTCATTAACCAGGCTAAGGAGGGGCTTATGGTCATTAGCAATGAGTATATCTAGGGATTGCATACTACTATACCACTAGCATACCTGCTTACAGAAATGGACTAGAATATTGATGCATGGTGTCATTGAAACAGTGACATTTTATGTTTATATTAGTTGAGGGTAAATAAGGGTATGAGGGTAAATAACTAGCTACTAGTATAGGGAATAAACCAAGCTGTAAAAGAAAGGAAAGAGTAAAATAATGAGGATATAACAATATTATACACTCCATGTAAAATAATGATTAAAAGAGAGGGGTTAGGGTTAGGGTATAAATAGAGGTACTTGATTATACTTTTATATATTTATATTGTATAAATAGAGGTACTTGATTATACAGGGCGTGACTGTAAACAAAGAATCACATGGAACCCAAACCAGGATAGTCCAAGGAAACTTTACCGGAGATGAAATTGAAACCTAAATCCTACATGTACTGATTAATTTAATAGAAAATAAACACCTCGAGGTTTAGAAACTGACCCCGCAATCACATCAGAAACAGACCCGAGATGGATTAAGGCTTACTGTGATAGACATGAGATGGATTAAGATTCTCGAGGCACTGTCAACAACCCAGCAGGCCTGATGCCAACCGTGCAATGCCATCGCAAGCCAGCGCCAACCGGAACTGCTCCAGTGGAGAACTGTAGTTCATACAGTACAAAAAAGGGACTAACCAAAAACACTGAACAAATAAAGAAAAACTATATTTTGAAATACATAGGTCGTACCGAGTGAACAGGGCTTAATTGTAGCATATGAAGTCCAGCACAAACTTCATACCTTGATAAAGAGAGCAACATCAGAACCAAACATCCTCTCTACTTTTCGTTTGTTCTGAGTGTTTTATACTAGATTTTAGAGGTGGATCCTCTGCTTTCCTCGTTAGTCAGTTCTCCTGCAACTAATGAATATTAACCAATATTAACATTCACTAAATGTGAATATTTACTACTATTAACATTCACTAATATTCACAGTTCTCCTACTACTAATGAATATTCATTAATATTAACATTCACTAAATATTCACAATTTTCCCCATCTTGGAATAACTTGGGACCTCCCAGGGGTTCCAGGCAGGAAAAGCAAAGGAATGTAGAGACAGTCATAATTAACTGATAGTAACAGTATGAGATGTCCACACCTATACTCGCATACATGGACCACATAATTAACTGATAGTAACAGTATGAGATGTCCACACATACTCACACACATGGACCACATAATTAACTGATAGTAACTGTATGAGATGTCCACACCTATACTCACACACGGACCACATTGGCACTGAGTAACAGCCAACTACTTAATGGCTAAAACTTTGCTCAGCAACACTATAATGAGAGACTTATAGCACAAATTTTACCACAATAGAAAACAGTTTCATTCCTGTATAATTATAGTAAAGAATGAAAAAGATAGAAAACATAAGATAATATTGCATGCACTCTAAACCCATTACTAAACCCAACACTCTAAACCCAACACTCTAAACCCAACACTCTAAACCCATCACTAAACCCAACACTCTAAACCCATCACTAAACCCAACACTCTAAACCCATTACTAAACCCAACACTCTAAACCCATTAATCCTAGGCCTAATAAGATCATAACCAGAAAAACATTCTCAAGAATAACATTGCTCTCCTATACTATTATACTACCATACTACCACCATGACTTCAACCTGAAATAAATGAACTCTTTATTACATACTTACATGTTCTTCCCATAACTACTTGGTGAGATATAAAGTGAAGTTAATAAAAGGAAGGTTACTAAACTATTAATGAACAAGATGATCCAAACAGTAATTTAATAGTAACACAATCTAGGATGGTTCAATAGAGAGATGGTTCATGTCCAAAGGTGTGGCTAATTCCAGATCATAGTGGTAAAGGCAGTGATACTCCTGGTCCTTTCTACTCCATTTGATGGTACCATAGATCCATGTTAGTGGGGAAGCTGGAATGGTATTTCAATTCTTCCCGATGAGAGGGGAACCTCTGAAATCCTCTCCATGAGGGCGATATATTGGTGATTTTTCTAGTCCAGTAACTCTGTGGGGGAAGAAGAATTTCAGCACTTGTGGGTAAATGGGCGCATAAAAGAATGTAGTATCCTTTCCTTTCCCTGTATTCTTTGAAGAGCTCTCAGGGTTGTAAAAGTAACTCTGGAGAGTGTAACCAACGATAAACCTCTCACCCTGGAAGTTGCAAGTTGTTATCATTTGTGATACCTGAACAGGATACCAGAGGTCCTTGTCCCTGGACATTTGAACACTAGGGTTGGTGTTTTTGTTCAGTTGCTTCATTAATAAAAACCTCTTTATGAAACCCGGATCTGCATTGTTACAGATGTAGGGCAGGGACAGTGGCTGTTTGTTATACATGTAGGGCAGGAATAGTGGCTGTTACAGATTACAGGGCAGGAAAAGTGGCTTTTTGTTACAGATGTAGATGATGTGCCATAGCAGAAAGGGTTATAGTAACTTTTGACCTTGGCAAACGTATTTAGCCTAAACATTCAGAAGGACCATCTCCATCTGATATATTCATAAAATGAATCAGGTTTTTGCTGTTTATATGAAGACATTAACAGGAACATTTACATATTTCCTCATTAACAGGGATTATATTGAAACAACATTGGGAAGTGTGCAAATATATTATTATGTTTAGCTGTGTTTAAATTTTAATTTGCCCCAAGTGTAAATTTTTCAAACCTTTTCATTTCAGTTTGATGTTTTCTTTTTCCAGATGATGCCACAGAGCTTCGGTAATTTTAAGGCTGAAGGTTTATTTTATGTTTGTCATTTCTTTTTAACTGTGTTTGTGCATTTGAAGACATTTTATTGTTGATTTAAGTCCAAAAAAGGAGTGGCGTTCCAACCTCTCTGTGCTTTTGCCAGTATTAAGCACCTGAAGCCAGTTCCTGTTTGACCAGTTGCTGAAACTGAAGTTTACTGTGTAAGATAGTAACAGTAATAGTAAACAATATTATCCTGCCCTAACATTAGCCCTAACCCTTCCCCTAACACCACCCTTAACACTAACCCTAATGCTAACTTTAATTCTAACCCTAATCCCAACACTAATCCTAATCCCAACACTAACCCTAGTCCTAATGTTAAACCTTACCATAACACTAACATTAAGCCTAACACTAAGCCTAACATCAACACTAAAATGTTGGTGTTGAACCTAATGGTACTGAACTAAATTACACAGGATAACTTTTTCAGTAAAGCTTTTTCAACAGTTTAGAAGTGCAGAAGGATTTGGGTAGGTGCTGCCTATGGTTAGGGTTAGGCTTAGTGTTCATGTTAGCTGTAGTCTAGGGTTAGGCTTAATTTAAGGATTTAAACTGCTTCTGTATTTTTTGCAGGTACCTGAATGCACAACGTGAAGCAACAACTCTACATGACATCAAAGACAAACTGGAAAACGAGTTGGCAAGCAAGGAGTCTCTGTACAGACAGGTTGTACATACACACACACACTGGAAAAATCGATATAACATACACCTTTGTTACGGTAAATACTCCAGTGTTGGGTCTATATAACGTACACCAATGTTACGGTAAATACTCCAGTGTCGGGTCTATATAACGTACACCGATATTACACTAAATACTCCAGTGTCGGGTCTATATAACATACACCGCTGTTACGGTAAATACTCCAGTGTCGGGTCTATATAACGTACACCGATGTTACGGTAAATACTCCAGTGTCAGGTCTATATAACGTAGATCAAACTCCCTGACTGATGAGTCTGAATGAATGACCCTGCAGAGTGAGGAGAAGAACAGGCATGTGCAGGAGCGTCTGGAGGAGGCCAAGCAGAAGCTGCAGCAGAGAGCAGAAACGCTGCCGGAGATCGAAGCTCAGCTCGCCCAGCGCGTGGCAGCACTCAATAAGGTACCAGCACTTCACACACGCACGCTTCACAAAAACGCATGCTTAACACACACGCTTCACAAAAATACATGCTTCACATACACACTTCACACAAACACACGCTTCAAACAAATGCTTCTCACACACATGCTTCACATACATGCATGCTTCACACAAACACGCTTCTCACACACGCTTTACATGCACACACAAACTTCACCCACATCTCACACACACGTCACACACACATCTTACCCAAACGAGCACGTGCTTCACATGCACGTGTGATTTACACACACACACACACACACTAATATGTACACACTAACATGTGCTTCACATACTCACACATATGCACATGCTTCACAAAACACATTTTTCTCACACAAACACACAGGGTTGAGCTCGGGTTCATCTCAAAATGTAGCATTCTTGGGCTTAGAAATCTCAGTTTTTCTGATTCTCTCTCACTCTTCTTCTTGTACATCTCTCTCTCTCATACTCTCTCTCTGTATGTGTGCATCTGTTAGGCAGAGGAGCGCCATGGGAACTTTGAGGAAAGGCTTCGGCAGTTGGAAGCTCAGCTAGAGGAGAAGAACCAGGAACTACAGAGGGTGAGGAGACCATGCATTAACCCTAACTAACCCTAAACCAGCCACACACCACTTACCTGAACCGTCTGCGTGACTGTTACTAAACCATCTGTTTGAGTTGCTCTTTATCGTCAGACAGCAATGTTCGTGTGTGTGTGTGTGTGTGTGTGTGTGTGTGTGTGCGTGCGTTTTGGTATTTTGTGTCTGTATACATGTGCTCGTGTGCGCATGCGTACTTGGAGTGTGTCTTACATGTGTGTGTGTTTCTTGGGTACGTGTCACGTATGTGTGTTTACATATATGCTTGGAGTGTGGTGTGGGGTTGTGTGTATGTGTGCAGGTGTATTTGTCTGTGTATGTGTTGTTCCCACTCCTCCTCTGTGGTTCCTCTGCAGGCGAGACAGAGGGAGAAGATGAACGATGAGCACAACAAACGTCTCTCTGACACAGTCGACCGGCTGCTGTGTGAATCCAACGAGAGACTGCAGCTTCACCTAAAGGAAAGAATGTCTGCACTAGAGGAAAAGGTACACACACACACACACACACACACACATATATACTGTGAGAAGGCACACACACTTATACTGTGAGAAGGCACACACACACGTACTGTGAGAAGGTCTACCAAGGGAACATGTCACTCCTGGGTGAGACAGGAATATACACATTAACATTAACTGTTTGAGTCGACTGTTTGAGTCGAGTGTTGTTCTTTTAGCCCAGGAGGTCTAATCATAATGGTCATTTTGCAAGTAGCACATTCATCTTTCTAACCTAAATTCAGTGGGTTTTTTTGAGAATTTGCAGTGCAAGTTTAATAATTATTTAGTAATGTTAGTTT
This sequence comes from Tenebrosternarchus preto, assembly GCA_025802075.1. NCBI lineage: Eukaryota > Metazoa > Chordata > Actinopteri > Gymnotiformes > Apteronotidae > Tenebrosternarchus > Tenebrosternarchus preto. Next base: position 22,481,625 of record JAOYMR010000007.1, read on the forward strand.
ATTAAAACCTTATTACAGGATGGATGATGCAGCATATGTTGAACAGCAGATAATGTTGATGGATCTTTTTGCATCAATTGAACTGGTTTTACCTTTTGAGGAGTTCAAATACAGAGGAGTGTAGAGCATGTTAAATTCAGTTAAAAAACTGAGAATCTCTAGAAAAGTTGCAGATTATTGTGGAATGTCTTCCTTCCTATAAACAAACCGAACTGATTACTTCGATCAAGGAATTTCTGTCTTTGTTTCCTATACAAACAAGCCAGACTGAACGTGATCCTGATGTAGGTGTTGGCAAACCAATTTGTCAGCATTTCTACATTTCTGGAGAGAAGCAGAAAGTGTGTGACAGAATAGAATAATTTTTTGCTTTTAACAATCTCGCCAAACCTTTTTCTAATTTCCTATATGTCAGTTAACAAACCAGTTGGCATGTTTAGGTTGTGTACGGGGTATAGCAGGGTACCAATCCTACTGCAAGAAGCTAAGTTTGTTAGTATATTTAATTTGCTATAGGGTTATTGGCAAGTTCCAAGCATGCATGTGAGATTTTCTTCATAATGGCAAGTGGTTATGATGTTTGGTTAATGACCCAGTACCCGCGTCACGCAATGTGACACATGCGTGTCTTTGCTTAGCTCTGCTCTGTTATCCCTGCTTATTCTCTGTTATCTCTCATTATTCTCCTTTGCTACTTTATCCTGTTATTGTTTTGTGATTTCTGGAATCAAGTAGATCGTTTTTTTTTTTTTACAAGACTAAAAGGAAATTTCACAATGATTTCCAGACTTCAGAGCTATTTTTTCAGCACTTAGGATTATGCTTTACCTCCCTCCACTCCTCCTGTGCCTGCCAGCAGTTTGGAAATGCACTAAACTTTCAACACACAAACTTGAGATAAGGATTTCCATTTTATACTCTGTATTAAAGAGCAAAACTGCTTCTGGACTCAATGCTTGTAAATAATTTGGTTGTGAATTATTCGGTTGAGTTAGCAATCGTAGCAACTGCAATTGACAAGAAGTGTAACCTACTGATACCTGGGAATGCAGAGAGCTGGTCATTTGATGACTTTTGCTTCCCTCTACTAGCACCATGCTGGTTTCACCTTCTTAAAGTGCATCAGTGGTCACCACCAAGTCTTCACACAAGGAAGCTGCTGTACCTGAGCATTAGCATAATAATCGCTAGATGAGCATTAGCATAATAATCGCTAGATGGTGTCTCTTGCGTAAAAGGTGGTACCGGGCACTGACAAAAAACTGCAATTGTGGCTTTTGTGCATCACATCAGTAAATTAACACAATAAGATAATATGGCTCAGTTAAGTTGGGTGCCTTATGTCATATTTTACAGTAGCTTCCCGGTTATCCGTTTTGTTCATATAAAAAGTTGGTTTACTTTTACCTAGTGTAATAATTCAATTCCTTTATGAATTTATGCGCTTTCTTTTTTTACTGACATGATTCCTGACGTGAACAACTGTTCCAGTCTAGCTGTGTGTAACACACAGCTTCACATGAATGACTGAAGACTGACTGAAATTTTTAGAAAGGCAAACCTAGTGCCCACTCCCTTGCTGTGAATCACTTGGTGCATATAATCTTGTAAGTCGCACACAGTTTCTTGGAAACGCCCCCGTATCAACTGGTGCTCAGCTATAGCCAGACTGGTTTTAAAAAATAAATTTTGTGAACATTTTAAATGCTTGCTCATCAAATAGAAATTTGCTCATGTATAGAATTAAACATTGGCTTGACATCAACAGTCACCGCACTGCCTTCCATCGATCACTTTGTTCCCTTGCCGTACTGTGTGGCTCTTTGAAGTGGAGAGATGTTCGCCCGGAAACAATAACCAATGTGAGATCCTAACGACTGCGGTATCAGCCATTTGCAAGTTGCCTTATCACCATCCAAGGCCGTCACATTTTGGCAAACATGTCCTTCATAATGTTATGTGATGGGAGATATTCGAGGATAGTGATCCATGTAGGGGCCCAACGATATCAGTCTGAGTCAGTCCGAAGTAACTAAAGCTAATATCAAAGAGGTGGTTAAATTGGCTCAGAAGATGTCCGATGCTGTAATGTTGCTCTGGCCCCATCCCAGTGCGGTGTGGCGATGAGCCATACAGCAGGATCACAGCACTAAACTGTTGAATGTTCATATTGTGTTCTGAAAATCATGTGGGATTTAGAAATAATTGGAAGAAGTTCAAGGGAAAGCCTGGTCTCTTAGATAGATGGGTGGTGTTCACCCAATTCGGGATGGCACCGCCTTGCTTTCCTGCAGTACAACCCATAGTCTGTTAGTTAGTCAGCAGAATAATATTAGTAGCTGCTGACAAACCAGAGACACGACCAGGTTATAGACAAGCAGGCTAAACCGACCGTCTGAGGTGGAGTATGTATAATCTATCAGAGGAGGTGGAGTATACATAATCTATCAGAGGAGGTGGAGTATACATAATCTATCAGAGGAGGTGGAGTACGTATAATCCACCGAAATACTTTAGAAATTCACCAGGAACATTATGATATCAGAACTTTTGAAATACTTTTTATTAATGTATCTAATCCAGCCACAAATACGAGTGCATTTTCATTAATTAATGTTTATAGACCGCCAGGGCCTTACTCAGATTTCCTAAGTGAATTTAGCAGTGTGTAGTGATGAAGTAATAATGGTAGGGTATACTTTGAGAAGGCTGATGATTCACTGATTCACTTTACTTCAATACTGAACTCTGCTGGTATTACACAAAATGTAACAGGGCCTACTCATTATTGCAATCATACTCTAGACTTAATTTTAATGCTCAATATTAATGTAGATAAATACATTAATACTAATGTTTTATTTATTTCACTGAGAAGTATGGCATCTGCATATTTCATGTCTGCTAAGCACAGCCACCTCTGATAAACACCTCTGAAACATTCACACATTCATATCATTATCACACATCCATAATATTATTGTATTTCTTTATATAATTAAATTGTTTTAGTGACCAGTGTCAGTCAGAAAAGGATGGGCTCCCTAGTCTTGGTTCCTCTCAAAGTTTCTTCTTCATGCTCTTGGGGAGTTTTTCCTCGTCACTGTCGCCCTTGGCTTGATCGCTCGGGGCTTGGACTCGGACACTTGTAAAGCTGTTTTGAGACAACATCTGTTGTAAAATGCTCTATATAAATATATCTGGTTTGACTTGATAAGTTTTGTTCCCCAACTGAAGTTAACATTCAAAGCACAGCGTAAGTGCAGTCTTTGAGCATTTGCCACAGCATTTGTCGTTTACATGTCTGGCAGATGTTGTAAGTTTTGTTCTCTGAACATTTGCCATCTTGAGATCATCTCTTTTGCAGGCGGGCAAAGAGTTTCAGGTAAAAGTTACTTGCATGCCAATGCTGCAGCTGCTTTTGACACACAGCTCTTTAACTCGAGAATAAACTCTGCTTTTGGTAACATTCATGCACTGTTTATACAAAATATGTGTATTAATTGCAGCCAGGTCTAGGAGGTGGTAAAACACAGCTACTGAATATAACCCTTTACTGAATACAGCTGTACCATCTGATCCATAACATCGACATCACATTTGGTAGCATTGTTGTAGGAAACGGTTTCAGGAAGTTTCTTTGTGCTATTAGCAGTTGAAACTGTCTGATACGTTGTGCTCAGGATACATATGTTTTTTTAGTTTTTTTCTGGTAAATCGTCATTGTTACCTTTCCTGCCCTCAGCACCTTGGTAAATCTTTCAGATGGTGCCTGTGAACATGGCAGCATCTCACATCTGATTTTGTTCATTGTCCTAACAACGGTCGTTTTATTCACCAAAAGATTGTTCACCTGGGCCAATGAGGTGAAGAAATTATCTGTTTCCCTTCACATTTCTTTCCTTCCCAAGGAAAAGCTCCATCAATCACAACATAATGTTTTCTGATAACCATTGACCAGTCAGTCAGCTGCGATCATTCCCTAGATAGGGAATTACGTTCGGCATAAATTTTGTTTCAACATCAGTGGCCACCCAGAGTTTAATACCAAATTTATCTGGTTTATTAGCCAAGTATTGAGTGAAACAACAGTGTGCTTTGGTAGGGAACAGTTGTTTATCAAGTTAGTTTCTCACAGGTTGTGTAAGAAGCAATACTGTTTTTCACAAACGTATCGAATATCTTGGAGATCATGCCCTTTCACTTCTGCCCTCTCTTTCATCATCTCCATCCAGTACCTTCTGTGGGGTATACAGCATTCTCTGAGCCATTATAATACTTCACCATGCAACCATGCAACCACCCAAACTGAGAATTCATTCAAACCATGTCACTCAAACTCCTTAATCCAAGTATTCACCACAGAAACTATATTAATGCCCCATAGAGTACCACAGAGATTGTATTCACCAGACGTTTCTTGAGCTTCTTAAACAATTTGGAATCGCAGAGAACACAAACTTAAACCAGAGTTTTTACTTTGTACAACTTGTACCTGTATGAATCTATATAATTAGAGTAATCATTTCCTGATGTTACTATAAATCTGACAGAACATTAATTTATTATACATATTAATAGCTTTGTGAATAAATTAACATGGAAGTGTCCTTTGTCTTTGATATGTGCACAGGGAATCTTGATGGTCCAGGATAAGTTATGTCTGACAGAATTTGAGTCATAGTTAAAGTAGAGGTATTGTGCTGGTTTGAGAAGGTCCTTGCATTTCAAGGCGAGAATTCTGACACTTGCTGATGTCCTGCTCAATGAAGCATTAAGTCAGAATGTCATAACAGTGATGGGTCTGGCTTGCTTGTTCTGGCTTTAAGTGTCATTTTATGGCTGCTGGATTCTGTGGCTCAACAATGTCTTGTTCAAGGCAAACCTGACAGTTCTAAGGAAGTGTTGAGTACTTCACCCTTAAGAAAACAAAATACTTTATTATAGAAATAAGATGCACGCTATTTTCACTGCAGTGTTAATCTGGGCACAATCTGAGTTGGGCACGATCTGAATTTTATTTTTCCCTGATGGGTAAATCTTAGTCAGGTACTCGTACTGTTATAGTATTGGTATTCCTTCCTGTGTGTATGGGCACTGTATATACATACTCACACACACACCTGATCTCTCTCTTAGAATGCCCTGTCTGAAGAATTGGCTAACATGAGGAAGATCCAGGATGATCTCCTGACTAACAAGGTATCGTTCTTCTTTATCCTGTATTCCATTATAAACACCAGTCCACCAATCGCAGACATTCTTTCATCTTGTCCTTCTTCCTCTCAGGACCAACTGATTGCAGAGTTGGAGCGGACGCAGTTGGAACTTGATCAGCTCAAAGGCAGACCAGGCTCCACTCAGTCCAGGTAAGATGGAGTCAGTGTATACTACTTGTATAACAGTCCAGATGAGTGAATTTCTAGCTCATAATTGATCTCTAGGGCTCTCATCCAGATTTTTAAAACAGGGATATGAGGAGGCCTACATAATTTTAATTGTGTGTGTGTGTGTGTGTTTGTGTTTGTGTGTGTGTTTTGTGTGTGTGTGTTTTGTGTGTGTGTGTGTGAGTGTTAGGCCGGGCAGTGCATCTTCTCTCCCATCCACTCTGTTCCGGCGTTCTCTACACGGCAGCGCAACTGAGCTCCCGTTCTTGCCAGCAGGAGGTTCACTCCCCTCACGCAGGTCACAGCGTGGTCGTAAGGTGAACACATTACTCTTTGCTTATTTATGGATTCCAGCTGATGGCCTGTAATCAGGATCTGCTCTGGTCCAAAGTCTGCACTGATTTCATGTTTAACCCCCTGTCAACTGTCTTGATTCTGACTGTAATTTTGTATGGATTTCTCATTATAGTACGGGAGTTGGGAAGAAGGCTGCTCTGATGATGAAGAGGATAGAGAGGTGATGTTTGGCTCAGAACTTGTATCTCCTGGTGGACAGACTGATGTACAAACTCTTGCCATCATGCTTCAGGAGCAATTGGAGGCCATCAACAAAGAGATCAAGTGAGCAGCATGCACCCTGTGAACAGGTTCAGGCTGAGTGTCGAGGTTTCCTTCCTAACTAAGCAGCTGTAGGATGGTGGTGACTGAGGTTAGCACTGGTATAACGGCACTGGTAGAGACTGATAGGAGGTTACCAGTACCCAGAGACTCACGTTAGTGAGGTTCATTCCTGACTTGACGTGGGACTTAAGTGAAATTTATAGGTGGGGAAAAAAACAAGAATCTAACCAATTGTTAAAATATCACAGTTAAAGTAGTACTGTTATAATAGTACTGTTATAATAGTACTGTTATAATAGCACTGTTATAATAGCACTGTTATAATAGCACTGTTATAATAGTACTGTTATAATAGTACTGTTATAATAGTACTGTTAAAATAGCACTGTTAAAATAGCACTGTTAGAATAGTACTGTTAGAATAGCACTGTTGTAATAGTACTATTAAAATAGCACTGTTATAATAGCACTGTTAGAATAGTACTGTTAGAATAGTACTGTTAAAGTAGTACTGTTAGAATAGTACTGTTAGAATAGCACTGTTATAGTAGTACTGTTAAAGTAGTATTGTTAATAGTACTGTTAAAATAGCACTGTTAGTACTGTTAAAATATTGCTGTTACAATAGTATTGTTGTGATGGGACTGTTATTATTGTACAGTTATGATATTGTACTGTTATAATAAACTCACATCCCAGAGACTCAAAACTTGACTCAGATTCACAAAAAGTGACTTGTGAACACCACTGGCAGAACTACAGGCATTTAACCTTTTAACCTAGGTTAGGGCTTTGATGATGGGTATCTCATAATCCATAAGTAACAAAGAAGGAAGAGGGCCTACACTAAAGGGAACTGCTTGGGGTTTTCAGAGTAAATAAAACTAACTCACCTTTGCCCAGAACTGAGGTTGAGCTGCTTTTTTATTCTTACAGACATTTGGGAAAAGGGTACATTTACCACTGCTTTGTCTGGGGATGTTTGAAGAGTTTCAGTGGTGGTTTTATTTTTTTTTTTTCTTTCCTGTCTGACTCTTGCTCGCCCCCTGCAGGCTGATTCAGGAGGAGAGAGAGAGTGCTGACATGAGGGCTGAGGAGATCGAGAGTCGAGTAAACAGTGTGGTGCTGGATGACACTATGCTATCCACATCATCTATGGGAGGAGGAAGAGAAGGATCTGGGAGAGGGTTCATCCCTCCATCTCTCACATCCTCCACACTGGCCTCCCCTTCTCCCCCAAGCTCAGGCCACACAACCCCTCAGCTGCCAGCATCATCTCCTGCTCGCGAGTCTGAGACACAGGTACACAGAAGTGAAATCTACTGTCTGAGTCTGTGATTGATAGACGGATAGATAGACAGACAGACACACACACACAGATACACACAGACAGACGGCATCCTCACAGGATGCATCAGCTTCTGGTATAGCAGCTGCTCTGTCTGTGACTACAAGGCTCTTCAGAGAGTGGTGAGGCCGGCAGAACCCATCACAGGCAACAAACTTCCAAACGTCCCATCAGTCCCACTGCCTGGGGAAAATCCAAAATATCTATTTGGACCACAGTCATCCAGCACACGCACTGTTGACCTTACTGCCATCAGGCAGGAGATTCTGCAGCATCCAGGCTAAAACAACCCGGCTAATAAAGTTTCTACCCACTGGCTATCAGACTTTTGAACAAGCTAAGAAGCTCAACAAGCCTTCTAAACAGGCTACTTCACTCATACAAATTGTCGTTATTATTTATGCATGATGGCAACACTGCTATGGACAGTTATCACTTAGTCACTCAGTCACTTTATCATCACTGTTATATCAGCACTGATGTGGTCAATAATCACTGAGTTCAGTATGTAGACATAGAAAAAGGAATTAATGAAAAAAGACAAATGTTTTATATTAGGCTTGCAAAGATTTTATCCCATGTATTATATACAGACTAAACATGTCTAAATGCTAATTCTGTACCAATATAGGCATGCAGTTAATGGTATGTCATTTGTGTATATGTATGCGTTTGTGCTGTTAAAAAATGTTTCTTACATCCAGAATGGTAAAGAGGATGAGAAAGCACTGGCCCTTATAGACTCTGCACCTCCATCTGGTCCTCGAGCTTTGCGATTGGACAGGATGACTCACACTCATCCAGGGGCGGGACTAGATGACCCACGGGAGTTCCGCAGGTGCGTTTTGAGCCGTTTTGATTTTGAACCGTGTTTTATGTCTGTTATGAAGCATTTTTAATTGTTAACGTTCATACCTATAATGTACATGCCTTTGCCCTCTCCCTCTCAGTCTCTCTGTGGACTCAGCAGTGAGCAGCAGTACGGACTCTCTGCATAAGTCCAGCAAGAGGAAAAGTATCAAATCTTCAATTGGTCGCCTGTTTGGGAAAAAAGAGAAGGGCAGGGTTGGAAGTGGCCGAGACCCCGCGTCGTTGGGTGATTAGCATTTTCCTAAAGTTCCTTCATGAGCTTCTGCCTATTTCCACAGGGCAATCAAGTTATAAATCATGATCATACATTTAAGGAAATTTTAATTCTTAATCTTAAACCAGCTCACATCTGACAGGATAATAGCAATCTAAGCTCATCATAGCTAGCTCAGATGTAGCCCTAACCCTAGTTTAATTATTAACCCTAACCCTAGCTCAGAAGTAACCCTAGTTATAGTTTAATTATTAATCTTAAATCTGCTCATGTGTGACAGGTTAACAATAATCTTAGATCATCATAGCTCAAATCTATGTAAATTTTGGAATGGAGGCACATGAACCAAAGTAGTTACAGTTAGAGTCTGTAGGGATAATGAGAGTCAAAGGATAATTTAATTTAATATTCTTGTGTCTTTATTATTACAATATTTAAAATATTATGGCCATATTATTACAAATTATTACATATTATTACAAACAACAGAATACACTTTAGGACATTGTTCATCAAACTCTTTCAAAAACCATTGTAGGAACTGGAGCTAGAGGGAAAACATCCCTAACCCTTATTTTCCAGCTGTACACTCTGTAAACTGCAATGAAGTGTTGCATGAAAACATTTTATAACCTGTATCTTAACTCTGTTGTCCAGTTTAAAATATTTGTAGAAATGTTTGAAGGGGTGTGTGTGTGTGTGTGTGTGTGTGTGTGTGTGTGCATGTGACATTTGTGCCCATACAGCTTCTGTGCCCTCCGATGACCTCGCAGCTGATCCACTCAGTCTCAAACTGGGAACACTGGAGAAGGAGCGGCGCAGCAAGAAGAAGTAATAATGACTCATAAGTTCATCCAGAATAATAATAATAATAATAATAATAATAATA
>JAOYMR010000007.1:22491053-22503248 GCA_025802075.1 Tenebrosternarchus preto
CCTTTCAGGACACACAAGGACACTTTACAAGGAAAACAGCATAAGAGTTTATATAATATAACTAAAAGGATTAAGAACTCATTTGTTCAGCCAACACTCATTCAATGTGAATTCAATGTTTTGGTTCTAGTAAGGACTCTAGCTGCAGCATTTTGAACTAATTGAAGCTTTTGAATACATCTACTTGAACATCCAGACAACAAGGCATTACAGTAATCAAATCTAGCTGTAACGAAGGCAAGAGCTAATTTTTCTGCATCATGCAGAGACAAAATATTTCTTACTTTAGCAGTGTTTCTGAGATGGTAGAAAGCAGTCCTAGAAATATTGTCTACATATTGTCTCAAAAGAAAGACTGGAGTCAGTAATCACACCAAGTTTCTTATCTTTTTTTTTTTTTTTTACTGCTTCACATGAAGCGACTGAGTTACCATCCAAAAATCTGAAAGCTTACTTCAAGCAGCCTGTGGTCCTAGAACAAGTATTCTGTTTTATCAGAATTTAGGAGAAGGAAGTAATTTTGTGTCAATTGTACATTCTGTGATTTTAACAAGATGATTTCTCACATCAGGTTTTGCCGAAATGTACAACTGTGTGTCATCAGCATAACAATGAAAACTAATATCATGTTTGCAAATAACTTCACCTAAAGGCAGCAAATACAAGGAGAAAAGCAATGGACCTAAAACAGAACCTTGAAGAACACCAAAACTTCACTTTAGTCTGATTAGAGAAATCACCATTAATATTAACAAAGAGAGATATTAATTCTGACTCTGGAATAGGGATAAAATGTTCTAAATTGTGATCAGTAATATTTCTATTATTGTCAACAGTCATTGTTGATTTATATTGTGTTAATATTTTAAATTATTTAAATGATCATTCATTCCACCATCAGTGAAGCAGAGAGAAGGATCTCTATTTGTGCCCAAGTGTTTTTATTGAATAATATAGCATTTATCAAGCAAGACCTTGTGAGATTAAAAAAAGTCAAGGACAATGGTCTTGATTTCTACAATATGAAAGTTATTGTTAGGAAAACAATAATTGTTGGTCTCAGTTTTTGTCCGTCTCTTTCTCTGTTTTTCAGACATGACCTGCTCGAGGAAGCATGTCGCCAGGGTCTTCCATTTGCATCTTGGGATGGTCCCACAGTGGTTACGTGGTTGGAGGTGGGAAATATCCCATTGCCTATTTAATTTGCTTCCGCAGTAGAACTCCACTGTATCCGCAGTAGAACTGTACTTTAGCTTCAGTAGAAGCTAAACTCCACTGTATTTGCTTGAGAACTCCAGAGCTATTAACATCTCACTAAATATGAAACAACGTCAGCATCATCCCACCACCATCAGAAGCATTGTAGATGTAACTGCATTGTGTAAAATGGATAGATCATTCTATACATCTTCACACCAGTAAATCTAATAAAATATAGATAAGTAGACAGTATTGTTCAGTTGGTGAAGGCAGGTTACGGGGGTGGAAGGAAAGTCATGTATGCTATGCTATAAAAGCAGACTATGTAAGGAACAGTTACCAAAATGACATGTCAGCAGAAATACTCCTCAACTGTCATCTCTGGTAAGAAAATACAATGTCAATGCAAATACTCGAGTAAATGGTACTTAAGGATTACTATATTTCTTAATTATGTCATATATTAAGGGTAATTATATGTATTAATTATATTACATATTAAGGATAACTATATTTGTACAGTACCACTACTCTTGCATGCAGCTTTCCATTGCAATGGTGCTCATCAAATGGGACGATTCTAATTTAAACTACGTCCCAAGTTGGTAAGGACACACAACAGCCACAGTCCGTGTTACATAAAATCATTGGCTACTGGCTGTCCATTATTATCTAGTGGAATTAACCACTGTCGTGTTACACAAAGTAACACTGGATCATGCAACCAAGTAAAGAGGATGCAGTAACACAGATTTTTTTTATTTACAGGGTCCCTTTTGATGTGCACTAACTGTCCACTAAAAGAGACTAAAATTCATTGGCAGACAGCAACTTGCTAACATTAGATTAGCGAGACTTTGGGGGCCGTCTTCCAGAATAGAGCAGCAATGTTTGTACTTCCATTTTTGTGTAGGTCAAAATGGTGTAACATTACATTGCTAAGTTTAAGAACTCCCCCACACTGTGTTATAAGCTTCACCAAGGTATCCATAGCAACACACACAAAAAAATGGTGTGCTCAGGCATTTAACTCCACGGTCCAGTTAAGACATACTGGAGATCAAAATTAGAGAACAATGTATGAACAATTGATTTTTTTCTGAAATAATGTAATCTTCATTGATCAACCCTTGAATGATTTTTTTGTAAGGGTCACACCATGCTACTAGAACATTGTTTTACAAAATAAACAAAGTATATCAACATAAAATCTTTATTTTGCAAAAAAATGTGATCATTGTTAGAGAACAGCAATGACTGTAGCACAGAGAAAGATTACAGCTAAATTTTCTAAAGGTTACAGCAGCCAGTAATTAGTAGGAAGTGTACAGGCCTTTGCTTTGAATGACTTCAGCACATCTGCAGCCACAGGACATCACTAGTCTCTCACACTGCTCCGGTGTGATTTTGGTGTGATTTTATCTTTACTGTGAAGAGCTTTATATCTAAAATTAAAAAAAAGGTTGATCCTATTTAGGACTTTAAAATTGTGTTTTTCCATTGGTGTAGCTGTGGGTCGGCATGCCTGCGTGGTATGTAGCTGCATGTCGCACTAACGTGAAGAGTGGAGCAGTAATGGCTAACCTGTCAGACACTGAGATCCAGAGGGAGATCGGCATCAGTAACCCCCTTCACCGACTCAAATTACGCTTGGCCATCCAGGAGATGGTTTCTCTCACCAGTCCTTCAGCCCCTGCCAGCAGTGGTTCTGTATGTATGACTTCACATATACACTCTCACTCTATATTCACATATGTAGACAGCATAGTCCTACTGAAAGACTTTCAGATGTAGTGTATTGTGACAATTGTCTTTCGCTGATATCCCAGTCTACCAGTAATATCTGGATGACACATGAAGAAATGGAGTCTCTGGCAGCTGCAACAAAACCTGTGAGTTTGTTTTGTAATGTGTTTACTTGTAGTTTTTACTTGTACTTTTATCTAATTTATGAGACTATTTGCTTTAGACTGATTTTTTTTTATTTCAATCATTTATTCACCCAGTTATTTAATAGGTGGGTTATGTCCTGGGTAAAATATGAGGATTGAGAATTAAACATGTATGATTCATACAGAAATTCTCAGAGGTGGCAGCCGTATTTAGATCCTCATGACGAACCCTGACTCTATGACTCTGACCCTCACCCTGACCCTGTCCCTAATCCTGACCCTCACCCTAACCCTGACCATGTGCCTAACCCTGACCCTCACCCTGACCCTGTCCCTAATCCTGACCCTAACCATGACCCTGACCATGTCCCTAACCCTAACCCTGACCCTGTCCCTAACCCGACCCTGACTCTGATCCTCACGCTAGCCTTGGTTCTAACCCTAATCTCCCATGGAATGGATGTGGTTCATTCTGTGGGTGGGAAGGTGGTTAGTCTAGGTCTATGGGAGAGGAAGGTGGTTAGTTCAGCTCTCTGGGTGGGAAGGGTGGTTAGTCCTGCTCTCTGGCATATCCTATGCATCTGCCAGCTCACACATACAGAACATATCAGTACTCTCATCCAAGTGCATTTAGCTGTTCCAATACGTTGCATGGGCAGCAGAACATCATGCTTCCTGAATGCTTACACACACATTTTCCTTATGTTCCATTGTTTATGTTCCTTATGTTCCATTGTCTCTTATGTTCCTTATGTTCTATTGTCCCTTATGTTCTTTATGTTCCACTGAAATGTATTTGCATTTCAGCTATTGTTAAAATAGCAGAATGTGATCTGACTGTTATGTGCTAAGGTTAACAGCTCTGAGCCAGTGTTGAACTTTATTATTTATTTGCCTGACTGCTTTTGTTTACTCATTTTTACATAGACATGTTTGTTTTGTAAATGTGAAAGATGCATAAATGTTGAATTATTATTTTTATATTTATTTACTTGATTGCTGTACTTTTTATTCGCAGTATTTCTATACTGTTTATTGAGTTGTTTGCTTGATTTATAGTATGATTTATTTATTTTTAATAAAGTGTCTATTTTGCACAGTTAGGGTGTGTAGGTGATGATTATTTGTTTCACTCTGTCTCTCACTCTCTCTGTCTCTACTACACTCACTCACTGTACCTCATAGAGGATCAGTATGTAGCTGAATAACTACAGTTACACCAACAGCTTTGTTTAATTTAAAAGCATTAACCCAGTCCTTCACTGTCTGTACTTTTCACTAATATTATCCATGACCTCACCTTTAACTCTAACCATAACTCTTCCAGTGTAACCTTAACAGTTAACTGCAACACTTCCACCTTAACCTTAACCCCATCCCTAACCTTAACCTTTCCACCAAATCTTAACCCTAATCCTTTTACCCTAATCCTTCCACCTTAATCCTCAACCTTCCACCATAGCCAGAAGTCTAACCCTTCTATTCTAGTCTTAACTGTCACCCTTAACCCTAATCCTTCCTCCCAGCCCCTCATATAGTAACTTTTATTCCTAAATCTTGACCCTAACCCTAATCTTGCAACTATCTTCTTAATCCTAAACTTCTTTTGTTTTACGTTTAAGCAAAAACACCACAAACCCTTGTCTTTGTGGTTTGACTCTCCCCTAACCCTAACCCTTGTCTTTGTGGTGTGACTCTCCTCTAACTCTAACCCTCTATATCATCTGCAGGAGCAGAAGGAGATCAGCTGGGATCAGGTGGGTCTCCTCACTAAAAAAGTATAAATGAATACGTGTGTCTCCATTTGTGTCTCTGTGTTTCTTGTGTGGACCATTTTCTATGTGAGCGTATTTGTGGGTGCATATGTATTTGTGTGTGTGTGTGTGTGTGTGTGTGTGTGTGTATCTGTTTGCATGTGTGTGTATGTATTCTTGTAGATCCTGGCATACGGAGACATGAATCATGAGTGGCTGGGGAACGAGTGGCTGCCGAGCCTCGGCCTGCCACAGTATCGCAGCTACTTCATGGAGTCCCTGGTGGATGCCAGAATGCTTGACCATCTCACTAAGAAGGAGCTGAGGGGACAGCTCAAAATGGTGGACAGCTTCCACAGGTCTGCTTTTCAACAAACCCCACAAGTTTTCCACTTTGACATTTTCAGCATGTAGCAGGTGTTCTAGTTCAGAGGAAATTGCATAGAGTATTCAGTAGATTTGCACTAGTGCTCCCTGGGAATTGTCCCTGTGCTGTGGTGTGGTGTGGTGAGATATACCTGCACTACGACCACAACAGTACTGGATTCCGAGGGAGAGAGTGAGGCTTTTCTAAAGGCTTTTGTCTGATCTTTTTATCTGATCTCTCTCTCTCTTAGGGTCAGTTTGCATTATGGTATTATGTGCCTGAAGCGTTTGAACTATGACAGAAAAGAGCTGGAAAGACGAAGAGAGGAGAGTCAAAATGAAAACCAAGGTAAGAATCCATCATACTTTAGAGTACTGCACTCCACATTATATAAGAGTATTCTATGATAATGTACACTATAGTACTGAATCACACTACACTGTATCACACTGCACCCTTCTCTCTGTTATATACACTATTATTCTGAAGGATGTATCCAAAGAGCAACTACACAGTGACGAGGCAAACAAACCAAGATGCAACTTACAGAATCCCATCCTTATACCGCTATGTATTACCTGCCGTTCCCGCATTTTCACTGCCATATAATAATATATTTTAAAGTGCTCTTCATTATGCCACAGAAGACCAGCTTGTTCCAGTACTCCATACTTGCTTTAGAGTACAACATTGCATTACAGTACTTTACAAGTTATCACACTCTTCATTACGTTACAGTGGTGTACGTTACTCACAATGATTCCATATTACCTGACAGACTTTTACAGTTCTGAAGTCCTCTACATTACATTACGCACCCATTACATTACATTTTACAGTTACCCATTACATTTCACAGTTCTGAAGTCCTCTACAGAACCACTCGTACAGATTCATACAAGAACCACTCTAACTTTTTATTGCTAACTCTCCTGTTTAACCCAAGGTTAGGGTTAGGGTTAGAGTGTCCAGGAGTTAATTTTACGAAAGATAATAACAGGAGAAACAACTTGCAACTGTCAGTGCTCAAGGTGGCATGAATAGCTGTCTGAATCTGGACTGTTAGACCAGCTTGCTAATCTTCTCATATTTCATCCCATTTTTAGTCTTCCTCCACTAATCTCCTACAGATGAGACAAAGACATGGTCATAAAGAGTGAGAATCAGAAAACACTGTAGGCTGCTAGGGCTAATTGCTGTGGATGTGATAAATGTGTACCGTACTTATTAAACACAGCCGCATAATGTGTGTGTGTGTGTGTGTGTGTGTGTACTGTATGTGTTTGTTTTCCCTCTTTCTTCCTCTCCTGTCTCTCTACATATAGATGTGATGGTGTGGTCTAATGAGAGGGTGATGCTGTGGGTCCAGTCGATTGGACTGAAGGAGTTTGCTGATAATCTGAGAGAGAGTGGAGTCCATGGAGCTTTGCTGGCACTTGATGACACTTTTGACTTCACAGACCTAGCACTCTTATTACAGATCCCCAATCAGAATACTCAGGTACCTACAAAGACCTAGTACTCTTATTACAGATCCCCAATCAGTACACTCGGGTACCTACAAAGACCTAGCACTCTTATTACAGATCCCCAATCAGTACACTCAGGTACCTACAAAGACCTAGCACTCTTATTACAGATCCCCAATCAGTACACTCAGGTACCTACACAGACTTGGTGCTCTTAGTACAGATCAGAGCACACAGGTAGCTTACAGAGGCAGTTTGCCAGTAAGCCTTCCCAAAATATAAAATATGACTGTCACTCTCCCACAGGCACGGCAACAGCTGGAGAAGGAGTTTAGTACTCTTATCTCTATGGCAACTGAGAGACGACTGGATGAGGTACAGGCGCATACAATGATGCTACAAACATCTCAGTCTTAGAGACGCATTGTGATGGAGTGTGTGTTTGTGTGTGCATTTGTATTCTAGGAGGCCAGTAAGACATTCACTCGGTCTCCATCATGGAGGAGGATGTTTCGGGAGGCGTCTGATCCCTCAGAAACACTACCTGCCAACATACGGGCCTCGGCACTGGCCACGCCCCCACTTACTCTGCGGAAAGTTCAGAGTGAAGGTTTTTCCTTTTAAATTGTCTCTCTTGACCTTTTTGTCCATTTTGTTATTTTATTTATTTATTTTCAACACAAGATATTATTAATATTATCACTATCATTACTGTTTGAAGTAATAGTATTGTTTTTTTAAATTAGTATTGTTATTTAAATTTAGATTTATTTAAATATACTAGTATTAGTATTGTTATTTAAATTTAATCTGATACAATGTTAGAGACACAGCTCTAGCGTTATTTTATATTGTTTTGCCAAACGTTCCTGCAGTGTGCTGGTTCTGACCTGTGGTTATGATTGGTACAAATTGGCTGTCCTTTCAGCTAGTCAGTTATTCTGAGGTACGTTAAGGGATGGGGTTAGACCAGACTGGTATGTTAAGGCATGGGGTTAGACCAGACTGGTATGCTAAGCACATGCACTAAGCACGAAGCATGCATTTTAAGGGAGCGGGTTTGGAAGGTTAGTTTCATACTGGAGGATCTGAGATTGAAGGATGTGAATGAATTCCTTCTATAGATGATTCTTGAAGAAGGTACAATTGTATTTCCCACTACATTTCCCATATAACTGTGCATTATTTAAGACATAATTCAATATGGGTATTTAAGTCATAATTCAAATTGTGTATTTAAGACATAATTCAGATTGAAATGTGCATTTGCATTTCAGTACAGTGGCTACCACATTGAAAATAAAATGAATTTTCATTATCTTTATCTCTGACCTGTTAAAAATAACAACCCTAACCCCTAACCCCTAACCTCTAACCACCAACCCTTAACCCTTATTTTGAGTCATGCTCCAGCTCTGCCAAAATGAACATGCAGCTGCTACCCTGTTTGCATTTACACTGTCAGTGAGGAGCTCGTGTCCATCACATGATGTGGGAAGGACTTTTGGGGAGCAGAATTTTATCAGGAAGTGGTATATAAAAAAAGCATTTGGGCCAACAGTGTGAACATATTTTTTTTTTTCAACATAAACTTTTATTACAAGTTTAATTAGAAACGTTCAACAGGTGTGCAACAGCTGCACAGTTTGGGCCTCAGTGGTGGGGCAGCTAATGGTACCAGTGGGGTCTGGGAGTCCAGAACCCAGTTAGGTTTTTTTGACACTACTGTTACTAAACCTGCAGGTGAGATCCACGGAGGAAAAACAAAAAACACTGGTGGTCATCCCTGAGTAGCTGTTACTGAAGTTTACTTTGTCTGAACCACCCTGAACACCCCCTCCCACTCCCTTGCTCTCTAGCCCAGTCCCACTTCCAAATAAACTCTAAAACTTGACACTAATGTTCAGGCTTATGAGGGCTCCAGGCTTTTCTAGTACGTCAAGGGTGAGTGTTAAAATATCACTAGCAATGTTTGGTATTGTTGAGTCCACTGGATTAGCTATGATTCCGCGGTTCCACTATCACAGAGATGTAATTGCATTTTCATCTTGACAAATCTGGAGTGTGTGATGATGGACATGCAATTGCAAATGTGAAATTAGAACACTTGTCATGTCTGCTACTAAGATCACGAGAATGAGATGGAGATGTCAAAGTATCTTTGCTTTTTCATTTTTGCAGATATTTTACATAGAAATGCAAAATGAAATACGTGTTTCATTTGAATTTGAAGTTTGTCTGATAATACACACTTTGAGGAGAAATGAAGTGCAAATACACTATTTAATTAGCATATAATTAACATTTTAAAATTTGCATTTAAATAAAAAAAAATCTCAATATGATGCCATAATAAGCATGAAATATTGTCTGAAATAATATAGCTGGGTTAGGCTGTCAAACTAGGGTTTCAGGTTAGGATTAGGGTGGCAAACTAGGGTTTCAGGGAAAGGTTAGGTGTAAAACTGAGGATCAAAAAATCTGAATAGCAAAACTTTGAATTCATAATAAAAAAAAAAAACCCCAATTCTATTAATTAATTATTTTATTTATTTAGCACTAAAAGGTTTCACTTACTCTGTCTGTCTTTGTCTCAGTGAGTCCAACATGCAGAGGAGAGACTGGGTCAGTGAGGACGTACTCCTGCTAAACTACATCACCCAAATGCATCTCCCTTTAATACATAAAAGATGGGAGTAGACAGTATGAAGATCAAGGAACAAGCAAGACTCTAGCGAAGAAATTAAATAAATCTATTTAACATCAAATGAAGAAAAAGTGTGTTTGTTTATCCTCTCCATACTAAACTCTAACTGAGTCTCTTCTAAAGACCTGCAGATTGGCTACATTTGGCTAAGTTTACAGTGGACTTTACAGCAGGCAAACTCTGCCTTTTGACTCCATATAAACTAGAGAACATATAAACTATACAAGGTTGGGACTCCATAAACCACATATAAACTATACAAGGTTGGGACTCCATAAACCGCATATAATCTATACAAGGTTGTGACTCCATGAACCACATATAAACTCTACAAGGTTGTCTGATAGCAGTAAATCTCACCTCTGCCTTGGACCTGAATCTGTGTAAACTGAGAGTGAATTAAGCCTAAATCTGTGTAAACTGAGACTGAATTTAATTGAACAAATCTAAGTTCTTGTGTAGTTGTCTAGAGACACAATGGAGATGATGTATTTACATTTATATTTTCAGCTTGTGTCATTTATACTTTGAGAAGTTTCTGGATATTTGATGTACATAAAGAAATAGGCTGGCTTGGATTGTACTCTCCACTCCTCAAAAATGGACACTTCTTGCTAACCCTGACCCTAACTGCAACTCTTCCCCTAATTGCTACCTTAGCACCTACCTTGGACCTAATCCCAACCTTAGCCTTAAACTTAATCTTGGACCTATTTCTAGAAATCAGGGCTGCCCTGAGGCTAACCTACAGCCTGCACTAGGGAGCTGATGAGCAGAACAGATTGAAAGCTTGATGGAGAACAAGAGAGACAAATGGACTGGCCTGAGGACGGCTGGTGTGTGACAATAATCCTGTACAAACTGAAGCATAAATGTGTGTGTGTTTTTTTAAATAGCGACACTTGTGCTGAGTGAACGTCCAGATGTGTTTGAAGGTGCATGAATGTGATTGTAATTAATGCAATGGTAATTAATGTAATGGTAATGAATGTGACAAACCAATGCAATGGTATTTAATGTGGTTTTAATGAATGTGATAGTAATTATTGCAATAGTACTGAATGCAATGGTAATGAATGTGATTGTAATGAAAGTGATGGTATTTTTAGACACATTACAGTTTTCCCCAATTGTTTACACACTACAACTGAAAGTTGGACACAGTTACATGTAACTAACATACATGAACATACCATGTAAAGTACATGAACATACCACTTTGTGGCATTTTCTTTTTTTTTTTTTTTTTTTTTAAGTATGCAAATACTACAATATTCTCCAAATCCACAAAGTGGTTACATCGGCAAATTTTTCAGTTTCTAGTCAAATCTTTATTGAAAGGTTATATACAGCATTGCTGTGTTTGGAAAGCAGTAAGTGTGTGAAAGAGGCGATGGAGAATAAAACTGATGAAGTTTTGGCAGGTGTACTCCTCTGTCTACTTGGCAACAGAGAAGAGTAAACTAACCCTAGCAACAGAGTAAGCCTAGCAACAGAGAAGAGTAAATGCTAGCGGAAATTCATGTTTGAAGCTCTGGCTGAATGTCCTGCAGAGTAACACAGTGGCATCAGGACAGGAAGAAGCAAGGCTTGTTGCCACACACCAGCCACCCTGATCCTAACCCTGACCCTAATCTTAACCCTAACCCTGACCCTAACCCTGTTCCTAACCCTAACTCTGATCCTAATCCTAACATTTTTCCTAATCCTATAACCTTGATCCTAATCCTAACCCCATGCACTGGCTCATTGTGCCCTGTGTTACTGGACTGATCACTGCTAGTAGCGGTTGAAATGCAGCTTTACATTCTGTTTATACTGATGGCTTGTTCACAACCATTTTCTAATACCAGTAGTAATTCTGTGTGATGTTGCAGAAACCTGACTTGTTTTAGAAATTGTTTTAGAAAAGCCACAAGCAAAAACGATTACAAAAGATAAACATAAAACATTAACAGTCATTTCTTTCAATTTTGTTCATAATTTTGCATATGTACAGTAAAGTGTGCTGTATATTTGCATGTTGACAGTATTTGTTCTTTTGATGAAAATATGTCTTTATATTTAAAGTGAAAAATAAAATGTGTTCCTTAGGCTACACACTGGAGCAGGGTTTAATAGAAGTGACTTGATTTGAGTGTGAAATTGTTTATTATTAAGATCTACTTATTATATTAATATTAAGACCTACTCATTTGATTGTACATGTGTTTCATTTGGATGTAGACAGTACATTGTTTTAATTGTCTGGGGGAGACTAGATAACTTATCTACAGAATTTTGAAAACATGAGATTTAGTTTCAAAATATGTGAACAATTGGAAAGAATGTATTCTCTGAGAATAATTTTATTTTCATTATTATGAAGGATGTTTGATGTAGCGTGTGCATAATTTTAAATGATTGAATATTATTGAATAGTCTCTCATATCTGTAGGAATAAAAGTGGCATTAGTGGCTGTGATAAATGACTGAAGTACATCTCTGTAAGCATTTTTCAGTGTTTCTGTTGCACATTGATGTTTTGTTGTGTAAAAAAGGACTGTTAAACATATCACATTTTAAAACCACTTTAAACAGTGAAGTAAGAACCATTTTAGCTGAGTACCCAGAACAATTGTACTGAACATCTCCAACACTTTCTGATCCTGTATATTATGTATACGGGGAATAGCCTACTTGTGTGTATGTGGTGTGTGTGCATATATATATATATATATAATATACAGTATATATATATATATACTGCTCAAAAAAATAAAGGGAACACTGAAATAACACATCCTAGATCTCAATGAATGAAATA
>JAOYMR010000008.1:0-14692 GCA_025802075.1 Tenebrosternarchus preto
ATACAATTGTAAAGCTGCTTTGTGACAACATGTGTTGTAAAAAGCGCTATATAAATAAAATTTGATTTGATTTGATTAAAGTCGCATACACAGTGGATTCATGTTAATTATTATATTTAGAAAATACAAATTTTTATGCTGGTCGTATAATTTTATTTTGTTATGTTTATCCACCACACCTTAAATATTGTGAAAATATTGTCTGAGATTAAACCGGTCTGTGGTGCAAAAAAGGTTGGGGAGCGCTGCTTTAGATGTCAAGGACATCTTAATATTTATAAATCTATTTATAGATTTATATCTACATATTTAGCAATCCTAATTTCACATTGAAATGATTCTCAGTAGTAACATAATTGAGTATAACATTAATTTAATTTTGTCCACAGATTTTGTAAGATCTCTTTTTGAAAAATGAGGGACAGTCTCAACTGAGTGGTACCTAGGTGACGTATCATTGCAGCTCACAGGTGGTCAGTTTAGCCTGTTTGTCTGCTGCCTGGCCAAGATGGGTTTCTTTGGAATAATCACACAGAAAGTCTTTCATTTCATTGTTGGGTCCATGGAAAAGCTGTCAGTTATTGAACAGTTGGATCACAATGGGACAGACAAGTCTGGCCACTGATGCTAAGAGTATCGTGTCTTGCTCACTAGAGCACTTCCAATCTTGTTAAAAGCTATGACTGAGACATCAAAATACAGTCTGTCTCTTTCAGAGAAATTACGTGAAGCTGTTTTAACAGCAACACACGAAGAAGATGGGATATGCTCTAACAAGGGTAGAGGCAGTGACATAACAAGTCTCCTCTAACATAACATATCAGATTTTCAAGCTACTCCACATGTTACTCCAGCAGGATTTATATATATTCAGGATACACTGCTGTGTGGAGATGAGATCCCTGGCATTCATCTTTAATATCAGCTGCTGTAATATTTGACCATATCTATTAAATGTGGTGAATAGGTGCTTTTTTCCTCTCGCAGATTACAACCTTGTTAAGACACCATCAGGTACTAAACAGGTGACCTGTTTGTCATCAGATGTAAATGTCTGGATGCCCTCTTAATGTGTGTGTGTCAGTTCTCATCTGTACAAGTCCACAATTTGAATATCAGAATATATAGCTCATTTGTTAAACTTCACAACTTTTCCAATAACCCCATTTGTGCAGTGGAGTTTCCTTGATCGATACCACACACTCTTTTGGTTAGTCATGCTTGTTGCAGCTTTGTGTTCTTGTCCTGGAATCTCATGTCATGTTGGTTAATTTTTACCAACTTCTAGCTCCAACAAGTGTTCAAAAACAAAATGAAATGCTTTATGCCACAAAGCATGTTTATTCTTTCTTGTCTTATTAGAGTAGCGTACAATTGTTTATTTTGCACAGTTTATGGCATATTAATGTCCATACTAATGATGACATAAGTTGGGCTTTTGAGTGATCGAAATAAACGAAACACATGGTTGGGAAAAGATTCAGTCTTGTGAAGCGTTCGAATCATCGGACCACAGCGACATCTTGTGGCCTAATTAGTGGTCAAAACAGTACCTTCCGTTTTAGACCACTGAATTAAAGTGAGTGAATATAGCTAATTATGCTTATGGAAAATGAAGATCAGTAAGGGACAAAAAGGAACAATGTGTCAATTAAGTTATATGTCAGTATTTTTATTAAATACTCAGTAGAATAAATATGACCCCTATTCTGGTTTCAAGTCTCTGTCACCTTCATGTCAAAATGGATCTCCATCCAGCATTAGCATGAAGGTTTCCATTCCTACCCCAAGGTTTTCAACCTTGACCCCTAACAACACAACTCTCTGCCTTCTGACTTGACAAATGATAATAAGAAGGATGTGTAGGTGAGTGAAAAAGGATGACCTGATGAGTCTGGCTCATTACTTCCCTTTATTCCCCTTATAGAGAACCCTGAAGTCATTTGACATCAGAACACATTACAGACAATTGCAGGCAGGCTGAGAGGCTGTAATGAGCAGAAATGATAGGAATGCAAGTGTGATCAGAATTGCAATTGTAACTTGTCAGTACCTAACCTACTTAGTTGCCCTACATAGGCACCCATCATAGCTGGCTCTACTACCGTAGTACTCTTGAAAATCTACTTTTCTAAAAGTTTTTTTTGTTTTTCAACCAAAAATGTATTTACTACAATATCAGCGTGTAGGTAAATAGTTTTAACACATCAAACATATTCTGTTTTACTCCTTAGAAGCATCTTTGGATGCAGCACATTTATAACTGTTTATACTTCAGTGAGTAAAAACAGAAATGAAAAAGATCAGAAACTGTTTATAGCTTATTTATTAAATATAAAAAGATAAGGTTTGGTTTAAAAAATAATGTGTTGTGAAAGCTTATCTGTAGGATCTGTAGGATCATTGCTTCTATCCTTGTCTTCCATAATAACCCTGCTGATTGCATTCTTTTTTTTTTTTTTTTGGAAACATTAATGTTAATTCAGAAATAGCCCATGTTCTTGTTGCTTGAATGTAGCTTTGTGTTGGAAGGGGAGTCTCCTCCAAAAATAATTACCGTAAAATCATTTTAATATATTTTTTACACATATTCCTCACACTCTGTCTAAAGCTATTCCACACCTGTCCACCTTCTGACTTTTTAAATGAGAGTAAGGAGGATGGATAGGTGAGCAGAAAACGCTCCAACAGGCATGAGGAGTGTATCTCCAAAACCAGCATCTTACCTCCCCTTCTGCAAACCTGCTTACATGGCATCCTGAAATCATAAGTGACCACAACAGTCTCCTTGTAGCCCTTTACCCATCCACAATCCCACAATTAGATTGGAGTGTCTGAAACTTCATCTGTTTCCACCAGCTGCTCAGCATTGCCTTAAAACAACCAGTTCAAAAGGGCTCAATCAGAGCATGACTCTGCATAAAAGTGTTTTACTGTTTTATTGTGAGGAAAAGGACATTTTCCTCTTGGTCTCATTTAACCCTGTTTGGCAGCTCAGCATTCAAACCTGGGTTATTTTTAACAAAGGTGTATACATTCTAACCACATACTTTTCATTATTTTTCTTTGTTCATCCCTTGTTCAATTATGGCGTTAGTGACTCTACTGGGATCAAAGTCTGCACAGTAGAAGCACTTGGTTCTGCTCTGTCAACACGGATTGCATGACCTACTTAACAGCAAGAGATAAAGAGCTGGATATGGGATATCAGACAAGATGACAAAAATGGTTGAGAAACATTTAAAACAAAATCTTCACTATTCTATTAACAGCATGTGTAGCATTACCACAAACAGTATTCATTTAAGGCAAACTGGACTCACATAAACACTATAGGATTTAATTCAGCACACATACCAGCAGTTACACATACACACACACGCGCACACACACACACACAGGACATCGACCTTGTTCTGTTACAGCCAGTGAAGCACAGCCTGCTGCTCTGTGGTGAATCATTTGGTCCATCAGCCACTATGGAGCCGAAGGTTCTGTTGCTGCTTTTATTCCTCTATGCCTTCATTATACCTGCACAGGTGAGGTCTTCAACCCTCCACAGGAGCAGGCAAATTCTGCTCAGAATACATAGTTCACATTATTTCTTCTACTTAGTTGCACTTAATAATTTTCTTGTTCTGACACTGAACTGAACTTTACTGGCTTACCAAAATCAGCAATTGAAACATGACAAGCATGACAAGCATGATAAGCATGACAAGCATGACAGAAAGGAGAAACATGGAGAGAGACATGGAGAAAGACCTGGACCACACCATGAAAAACGACCAGGAAGAGTGGAGGGTATGGGGCTTTCTCTAAAACTTACATGGTTCACTTGTGGCACACAGTAGGAACTGATGTATCATTCTCCTTTTATATTGGGCATAATTGGATAAATACTCATTTTTGGTTTCTACTTGGGTTGTGTGAAAGTTAACCTGTATATATATAATTCTTTGCACCATCTTGACACCTGACACTGACCATGTGAGTCAGTTATTTCACCATATAATCTATATTCACCAGATTTGTGGGATGATTCTGATGATGACAGCAGTGATGATGAGGATGAGGGAAAAGGAGAATGGCTGTTTGAGTTTCAAGATGTCAGAGGTATAATTCAGTGACTGAAGGATATATGGCTCAGTAACTGGAGGAAGTATGATTCAGTGTCTTTCTGTCAGATGTTGTTTTCTCATGGTTGTGACTAAAGATTATACATTTTTCTTGTAGCATTAACTGTATTTCTGTAATCATGATCACTGTAAGAAAGTACTCGTTCACTTTTCACTCCTCTCTCTGATATTCAGGAAGCTGCACCCCAAATCCATGCCTGAATAAAGGGGTGTGTGAGCAGAAAAGAGGGAACTTCAAATGCAGATGTCCCAAAACTTACAGGGGCAGAAGGTGTGAGAAAGGTAGGAGAACATCTGCTATTCCACACAAATCTGAAAAAGAGATAATGAAACCTCCATGTAGTGTAGTGTATTTTAAGAGACTGTGGTATATCTTGAAAAAAACAGCCTTTTTTTTATTTCAGCAAAACAGATTTGCAAGAGGAACATGTGTGGACAAGGTGACTGTGTTCTAACAGCTGCACCTCCTTTCTATGAATGCAAATGCAGAGCATCTTTTGGTCCTCCAGACTGCAGAACCTGTAAGATTTCCACTAATAGCACCTTGTCACTGTCACTGAAGGCCTACCAGCAGTTTCAATACTTACAATACCCCTGTATTTAATGTCAGACTGCACATGTAGTTTTGTCTGCTGTTTATTATTCTTTCAGACATATTTGAAATCATTTTTATTACTTCTGTCTATAAATATAAACTGACTGATTTATGTGTGTATTTCTGTATCTATTCACTCCACGTGAATAGATTCACCCCAAGTTCTCCCATGTGAGCTTAATCCATGTCTGAATGGAGGTTCCTGTGTAAAGGATGGAAAAAACTTTAAGTGTGTTTGCAAAGGAGGTTTCACTGGGAAATTCTGTCAAGTTGGTAATTAGACATTCATCCTAAATAATTAAATATTAAATGTTTCAAGTACTCATTTCTATGAATGGTTGAGTATTTTAAGAAATTTGCTGTTGACATTAGAAAATCTAAATCGCCAACCGCTTTATCAACAAATCTCATGAGTACAGAATCAATTATACTTTCACCATAGTGGAATGCAAGTTCAATCCTTTGTTAATGAAGTGTAATTTAGTGTGTTTGGCTCTTCAGATGCAAATGATTGTTATGAAGCGAATGGGGAATCTTACAGAGGTAAGGTGTCAGAGACAGAGGATGGGTATGACTGTCTGTTCTGGAATTCCTACTATCTACTGGGTACAGGAATAACCCCCTTCACAGCATTTGAGGATGCTAATGGTCTTGGTCCACACAACTTCTGCAGGTAAGAACACACACACCCACATAGACAGTCTTACATACTTGGCCATTAATCTTGAGAAGAATAAATGAGATAAAAAAAAAGAATAAATCTGCTACCTAAACTTGAATGTGTTAATTAAATCACAGAAACCCAGATGGTGAAACAAAGCCATGGTGCTTTATACGATTAGGAAAAATGCTAAGATGGGATCACTGCAGTGTGAGACAATGTTCCACCTCCAATGGTAATTATATTTTTGGATTTAGCTGCACATGCTTTCTTTGGTGATGAGATATGTGTGTACTGCTGTCAAAAGTATGTTGTTGTTTTTTCAAAAATGCAACCTATTGCAGGTATCACCCCTTTCACCCCTCATATACCAAAAACCACTACAGCAAAGCCTGCTCCCCCTAAGCCCCAAACCACACCCAGACCCCTCCACCTACACCCAACCATACAGCCCACCCCATCAATCCATCCACCAGGAACACACACCTCCAAAAGCCCTGTGCCTGGAACCCCCACCTCTGAAAGCCTAATGCCAGGAACCTCCACCTCTGAAAGCCTGATACTAGGAACCTCCACCTCTGAAAGCCTGATACCAGGAACCTCCACCTCTGAAAGCCTGATACCAGGAACCTCCACCTCTGAAAGCCTGATACCAGGAACCCCTGCATCTGAAAGCCTGATACCAGAACACCATACTGCTGGAAGCCCCATGACAGGAAGTTCTGTTTCAGGAAGCCTCATTCTACCTGTGGTGAGACAGTTTGAAACATGTGGGAAGCCCCAACCCAGTAGGTCATTAAATCGTGTCTATGGGGGTCTAAAGGCACTCCCAGGAGCCCACCCATGGCAGGCCTCTGTGCAGGTCAGACCTAAAGGTTCTGCTAAGGCCTTTAAACACATCTGTGGAGGCATTCTCATCAAGCCATGTTGGGTGATGACTGCAGGACACTGTATGTGAGTAGAACCTATTCAGGGTGTTGAATCAGAAGGTTTATGTAGTTGTGCTCACATACAAAGGGTTTTCTTAAGGAATTTTGTGGGTTTTCTTCCAAAGGTAACATTACAAATAGAAGCTTTTAGAGCATGAGTAATTTGGCTGTAATTAATTATTTGGCTTTAATGATGGAATATCTTCAATACTGCAGCATTTCACACATTTATTAAAATGACATGTGTCATTATGATGGACTGCTCTGCAAAGATTCAAAGTCAAAGACATTAAATAAACAGTATGGCATGGCTGCACATTGCTCTGTTGCCCTGTAAAGAGATATCCCTCAGCACAGCTGTGTGGTGGGGGTCAGGGGTGGACCGGGACAACTAGTGAAAGAGCAAAGTGTATGTTTATGGACTCAATGCTACATTAATTATTCCCCCAAATAATGTATTAGTGTTTTTCTTTCTTCAAACCTAAGGGGATTTATTCTGGAGAGGTAGACAGTATAGCAATAAACATTTCATATAGTTTGGGATAGAAGGTGTGGATGTCAAAATATCAAGCAAAAATTGTTTTATCTCTGAATTTAGATACAACATTGCTAAATGGGCTTTTTGTGCTTATATTGTTTGTCTTTTCACAGTGTCAAAGGTCATGATTTCCAGGTGGTTCTAGGAGGTATGGACATAGGGAAGGTTGAGCCATCAGAGCAAACACTGGAGGTTGTGGAGACCATTGTCCACGAACAATACAAAGAAACTGATGAATCAGTATATAACGACATTGGTAATCAATGTTTGTTTTACTATTACAACTAATTTTTCACAGACAAAAACATGCAGGTCAATGCATCCAGAAATAGACAGGCTTATAATACATTTTATGTTGCTTTGAGTAAATTCAATATTTTCTTCAATTACTTCAAGACCATTTTTTGTTTGTGACATGAATGTCTGTACAAATGTGTCATAGGTCTGCTGAGGCTCAGAGCCAAAGATAGGAAATGTGCAAAGGAGAGTCAGTTCGTAAAAATAGCCTGCTTGCCCAACGAAACCTTCCCTGATGGTTCTGAGTGCAAGATCTCTGGATGGGGAGCCACCCCAGAGTGTAAGGAGCTAACTCTTTGTTGTTGACCTTGAGGGGCACAGCAGTGGTATGACAGTATTTGTGACAGAAACTACCTTTGCACTGGGCTTTTTTTGTAGCTGTTCCACCTTTCTCTCTCTGCTGTTCTCTCTGTTTGCTGTTCTCTATGTTTGCTAGTGCAACATGGCTCCAGTCAGTTACTGGACGCTGAGGTGTTGTTGATTGCCCAGGACGTCTGTTCCAGTCCAAAAGTGTATGGGAAATTCATAGATAGCACTATGTTCTGTGCTGGTTATCTGGATGGAGGAGTGGACTCCTGTCAGGTGAGAAAATATTAAAGTGATATGTATATATTAATAAGACAAATCTTGAAATTGTGTACACAGAACCATTAATACTGGGGTCAAAGGTGAAGGTATACAAAATTTAAAGGTGCGCTACTAACTGCACTGTTTTGCAAACCAATTTGTGATTTCTTTTTAATGAGGTTGGTCTTGTCCCTGTGGACGTTAAATGTGCATATACAAAGTATAAATAATTGCTAACAATATAGCCCCTTTCAGTGTAAACTGGGTTATTTTTTATTTAGATTATTCTGGAATATTGGTATTATCCAAACATTTTTACAAACTTCTTTAAATAATAGAGCTTACAAGGCAGAAGAGGACTTCAAAACTAGCAGATGTGAATGAATCAATAAGAATCACTATCAGTTGAATCAGTAACGAATTAGTATTGGTTCTTCTCACTGGACACTTCATGTCCTTGATCTCTGACAGGGTGATTCAGGAGGGCCCCTGACCTGTGAAAAGAACCATGTGCACTATGTCTATGGTATTGTGAGCTGGGGTGACAGCTGTGGGCAGAAGAACAAGCCTGGCGTCTACACCCGCATCACCCACTTTGTGGACTGGATAAATGCGAAGACAGCAGATCCATAACATTTTGGGAATTTTTTATATTTTGACTGGAAAGTCAAGCCTTGCTTAACCTCAGAGGAAATATATCAAATAGCCAAGTAACTGAACACAAGCAAAAGTGCTTCATTAAAAAAACTCTAGAAAATCTAGAGGAGAAACTTGTTTACTTTTAGGATTCTTAAGCATTTTTGATGGGTTATTGAGTGTTTTCTTTTAATTGCTTGTAGACCTGGGATTGGTTTACAAAACATAACTGCAAAAATACAAATTGAAATTATAATTCTAGACTACATCCTATAGGGAGGAAGAGTATTGTTACTTAAATATTAAATATATACCATTTCTTTTTTAAAGACATTGTGAGCACCCAATTAAAAGTAACTGCAACTGGACACAGAATAATAGTTGAGAAAGATAGCAAAGTATCAAACTTTAGTCTGAAAATTTTTTTTAAAAATTAAAAATGTAAAAAATGACTGAATAAAAATAAACTATGCACAGTGAAAAAAATCTCGTTCTCATTTATATATTGCTTTGTGACTGTGCAACTTACATAACAATTTCCCAATTGAAATGATTTTGTGCATTTACACTGTTCTAGCATTTGATAAATCCCATAACACACCTGACACACACAAACACTCCCAAAACAGCCTTGCAAAAGCTATGACATAAACCTGCTCTACATGTATACTATTTATTTGTTGAATACACTGCCAGCTATGAACAGGAATCCAGTCCAATCCTGAAGCTGCCTAAAGTTATTGCAAGCTTCTGATTCAGCTTGACAGCATCATCTTGCCAGCATTATCTGATGTACAGTCAGATTTGACTGGAGACTCATATAGCATTGCAGATTTTAATTGGCTGCGAGTTACTTCCTTGAAGATCATGCCCTGGACACACAGCCAGATGGAGTGAGTCCTTGAACGAGCCCACACAGAAGGCAAAGAGTGGTGTCATGCTGTCCTCAGCCAGAAACACAATGAGGCCTGCAGGGAAGCTGCAGAACACACCAATACGGTTACAGTGGGTGCAAATGGGCAGCAGGTGGTCTTTGCCCCCATGCCAGGCTGTGTAGCATCCATCAAAGAACTCCACACACCAGGACTCAGCCCTGCGGCCCAGCCAGCAGTCTTCTCGCCGGCCCTTGCGGGGGATGGTGGGGTAGGTGAGGCCCAGCTCCCAGTACACCTTCCCTCTCACCTCCAGCTCCCAATAATGGCGGCCCGAGTCCCAGCTCTGGACACTGAGAACGTTGAGGGTGGTGTCAAATCTTCCCTTGTGCTCGGGCACATCCTGCCATGCATGGGTGAAAGTGGCATAGTCACCCGACGGGGAGATGATCAGCTTGGGGTGGGCTGTGGATGGGTCCAGGGACGCCTCTGTCAAACCTGGAAAAGACAGCGTGCACTCAGATAGCATAACTCACAACCAGACCAACCGCAAGCCATCTGGATAACAACATGGACATATTGGTCTTGTATTGGTATTGGTCTTCTTAGACCAGGATACAGTAAAGGCAAATTCCAAAAATATCTCTATATAAGAACATGGTTTCCTCCAAAATTATTATTTCAGCAGTTCCACTGGCACCTAAACACTGAAGTGGTCATGGGGCTCTTTTCACTGCCATCAGACTCACAGCTCTTGAGGAGCCTCTTGGCTGTAGGAGTTTGAGAGCGGATGAACAGCAGCAGGTTGTTGGTTAGGTCAAGGATCTGCTCTGCCTTTACCTCGTCTAGTTTGATGAAGCCCGGGTCTGTATCCTTGAGCAATTCTTCAACCCTGACGGGCAATGCAAATCACATGTAATCTGGTCATTATTTACATGGCCATTACATGTCACAAAATGAACCAAATTCATATTATCAATGATTAAATGAGCTAAGTGAACATAAGATGGCAAGGGTTAGAGTGTTAGGATCAGGGTTAGGATTATTGATGACAATAATAATAATATAATAACATTTATTTGTATAGCACCTTTCATTAATACATGCAACTCTAAGTGCTTTACAGACAGTTTTTGACATTTAAATTCATAATAAAATTAAATTAAATGGGGCGAACAGCAGCAATGGAGCAGAAGGGATTGATTACACCAGAGGTACTGGCGACCGCTCTATGGCTAAACTAGAGCTTCTGATTGTCACGCAGAGGTAGATGTGTATAATTTATTCACAGCGGGATCATCTGTATATACCTGTTCTTCAGCTCTGTGACCTGACAGAGAGGGTGAAATAAACAGAAGAGAGGAGAGTAAAGCGAAACAGACAGAGAGAGAGAGAGAAAACGTGGGAAACAGAGAGAGTGAGGGAAAGGCAGCATGACAGAACAGACACTTAACAGACACATATGTATTGTACTGATAAATCACTGTAAATTAATCCATTTACTTTTTTAATACACGGGTCTCACCTGAGGCTGCACGTCACTTTCTATGACCCAGTTACTTTGCTCTGTGTCACTGAGAAGGATGACATTTTTCTGTATGAGATCTTCCACTGCTTGCACAGTAGCTTTCTCTTCCATCTCCAACAGAGAAAGTGTAACCCTTCGGTCTTCCTCCAACACTCTCTTCATCTCCACATACTTCTTTTCTATATTGTCTCTAATTGCTGAGGCCTTTTTCTAACAAAAGAAAATAGCTCATTTTTACTTTCAGAAATAATTACCAAGGCATCTAAGTTTACTTTGCTGTGAAAAATAATTATTTGACTCAAAAATGTAAGACAGGGAATAATTGCTCAAAATACTATTACTACTTACTGTCTCATTGACCTACTCTTTACATGCTTGAGATCTCACGGCAACAGTACACAACAACAGTACAACATTACACACTAGTGCAACTGTATGCATTTTAAAGTTGTAATTTCATAATTAGCAGGCTATAATTCCAGTTTTACACTTTGCCCAATTCAAATGACTGTTTTTTTAACTGACTTGAATTTCCTTTTTCTTGGACTCTAGTTTCTTCATTCTGCGTATGATGAGCTCCTTTTGTGTCTTCATGTGCTCCTGAAAAAAAGATAGGTCAGCTTCAGCTTTGACTCCTGCAAAAAAGATAGGTCAGCTTCAGCTTTGACTCCTGCAGAAATTACACAGAGAATCTTAGAGCAGAAAACAGCAGAGAAGGGAACTCCATAAAAAGTGTAAGAGGATGTTTTACCTCACACTGTGCTTTCATGCTAATGTCCGTAGCTGCACTAGGAAAGAGTGAAACAAAGCTTTCTTTTAGCTAATCACAGAGTATCTTACAGCAATTGGAAATGAGCACAGCACAGGGACTTAAAAACCAACAACTGCCTTGTTGAAAGCAAGATAGGTCAGATTGCACTGTTTTCCAGCCTCATGGGAAACTGCATGGACACTCACTGCCCCCCCCCCATCAGACTGTGACTGAAAGGCATTTACCCTTGACATGTCATCAGAAAGAGTCACCATCTAGCACCTGTGCTCACACACTGCATTTCAGCTCTGACATTTATAGAGCTGGTATTTGTGAAAGTGGATCATAGATGAGTGTTCAGACCCTATGGACTATTAGGTACTGTAAACCAACTTAGAAGTTAAATGGCAGCACTTGTAAATAAAATCACACTGAAAATCAGCTCAATATCTTGTTCCATCACATTAATTTGTCTGGTTGAGGTGCTCTTGCTTCTGAAGTTGCCCAATCTCCTTGGTCTTCACACTGAGGGTTAGGTCCCTATAGTCCTCTACTTGGTCTTGATTACACTGAAATATAGGTCCCTATAGGTCCGTATAGTCCTCTTCTTGTTTAACCTTGAGGCACCTGACCACTACAGAATTGTCAGAGAATTATAGAGATCTACAACTTGTATTATTTTGTGCCCTTTTTAAAATGAATCTGCAAAGCATTTACAAGTTTAAAAGCATGCATGCATCATTGTTTACTTACTTTGTACACGACTATACTTCAGAAACTTTTACACATATTGAATATTATTTAAAAATGAAGAATCTTTGTCACACTGTAAGTTGTCTGCATGTCCTATGCAGGGAATGCTTCCATTTAAGCCACTAGATGGCAATAGAGGACAAATCATTGGGCATACATTTGTGAGGTTTTTTTTTTTTACATTTTTGCTGAGAGACAAACAGGTTCTACTACTATTACTAGCAATAGTAATCATGTTTATTCAAGTATAGAAAAAATATTAGTCTGAATAAATGATTACCTGGCTGTTCTTGTGTGTTTGCTATTTCCTGAGCTTATGCACTTCAATATTAGGCTTACCTACTTAAAGCTTAATGGACACCATGTAATATAACTGGCAGAATAATGAGCAGTAGGCAAATGTCATGGTCCATCCCTGAATTTACTGGGTCCCTTTGACCACATCTTGTTCCTGCAAAACAACACATTTGGGCTGTTTACAGGCAAATGTAATATGCTTTGAAAATACTTTTTAAAGTACATGTAACTTTTAAAGTACATGTAATTAAATGTATCCACTTACTACCCAACTCTGACACACTTTATATTAGTTATTTTTAGAAACTTATTTGAATGTTTTACAATAACCCTAGGGTCACTTATTCCCATGTAATATTGACCATTTTTAGGAACTTTTAGGAATGTTTTTCAACCTGAGGGTTGGATGTGTCTCTTTTTTTTCCAGTGAGGATTTGCAGCATTGAGCATTAGAACCTTGCCCTCCCTTTCTGTGCCATCTGTCTGTTCCAGGCTAAAAGGAAAAACCATTCTATTACACATCTATACCTTAAGTGTTAAGAGTACAGGGTGAGACTGAATGGGGAATGAACCTTTGGAAGACATCCCAGAACATGCCTGTAATTGTAATGAGAGAATAGTCACTCTGTCATCATCACACGACTCCGACTCACAGATGAACTGTTGAAACAACAGTGGAAATAGATTACTTATAGAATGGGTTATTTCAGTATTTCAGTACTTAAAGTATGGGTTATTTCAGTAGGGCAAAGTGTATCTCATGTAGGGCAAAGTGAAGCAGGACACGTGCAGTATATTTACAGCCCACAGCCTTTATTAAGGAAGGCTCACCTTCACTCACATTCTGAATACTAGATGTTTAAACACCTCTTTAAACACGTCTTTTACATCTTTACATCTGTTGCCTAAATAATATTTTAAACCTAATTCAAAGCATAATATAAACCATCAAGAAACCAAAAATGAATCACTATGAGAATACACTGACCATTGGGACAAAAAAATTATTGTCTTATGTTTTGAAAGATATGTTTTGAGCAAGTTAGCATTGACCAATCATTTAAGATACTTAGATTGATAAATTAGCATGCACAGATGGATTCATTAGTGTACACTGATTAATGTGAATGTTGTTTATTTTACCAATCACTCATTCAAGGAAAAATATTTGAAAATGCAAATATTGACAGAAAAACTCTTTCAGGCTGTTTGTACATGTGTTTCTAGAGATGGGTTCATGTGCAGGTTTCAGCTGGCACCCTGAGGAAGCACTGTGATTATGATCAGATTCAGTGTTGCTAAAACGTTCGGTCTCACTAAAACCACATTTGGCAGTGCTTAGCGACAGATTATGACCACATTTCATGTGTGAACAGAATGCATTTTTGTTATCCATATACAATTACATAAACAGAAATACTTCTGCTGTATGTCGACTCCTCTCTCATTCCCAAAACATCCTTTAGACAGTAGCGGTGCTGACCACTACAGAAACCAAAGCAGCTGCAAGACAAAACATTTTCCTCTGGCAAAGGAGATTGCCTGCTTTTAATGGTTCTTTCCAATATTTGACATTCCAATATTCCAATATTTGATACGATCCAGACACGAAACACATGTTAATACAAGATGTTAACAGGCCCTTTGACAAATCTAATGTTTTTTTTTTACATATCTAGTGTTTTTTGCAGTACAAAAATCATGATCATGAACTCAAGGTCCAAAAATTACTTAACAGAAACATGGGTGAACCTATATAGACAAGAAAATGGAAAACAGCATTAACAAAAGCAAAACAAACCAGTTGCTGGCAGGGAGTTGTGTGGTTAAAGGAGTGAGGTAAAGACTGAAATGGAAAGAAGATGAACCTATGTTGATGTTTTTTATTTAATTTTTTTTTTTTTAGTTCGTCTGTTCTCTTGTCTGCTGACACTATAATAGGTCTCCTGCTTGTTCTACGACATCCCTACTGCTTGCAAGGAGGCAAAGCGAAGACCTTCAAACAGTTCCTAGTATCAGGACTCTGGGCTGTATGGTGGCTTGGCGGTTAGCATATATACAGTACTGTGCAAAAGTCTTAGGCCACCATTAGATTTGCAATATACCTTGAAAATCGCTCTCACTTCATC
>JAOYMR010000008.1:28749-45792 GCA_025802075.1 Tenebrosternarchus preto
TACACACATTATATATATAGTTTTTTTTTTTTACTCTACATGGCTGACAGTATATGGACAGTTGTTTATGTGTTTATTAAGTATCCTCTGCTTGGCATTATGAACAGAAACTACAAGATAAATTTGATTATCTAGTATAAACCTCAAGTGTTTTTACGATGATCTTGTAATAAAATTCCTAGCGGATAATTTGACCCTTTTCAATCTATTTGCGCAAGTAAGTCGAAACACAAAGAGGAGAAGCACAGGAAGTAACGTGAAGCACCTGGACATTATCCTCCCACCTTACCGACATTAGATTATTATGCTCTTGTCATAAAATTACAGCATTGCTTCACATGAGGTTCATGTACTGTCACACGTCACAACAGAGCATGCACACAAAACAGACTGAAGACATGTTCATTGAGAATTTGATATACCAAACATCCCTGATCTTTTATCCATATCTATTTAGGAAAAGCTATGTTTAAGAGCTGTGTTGCTATCTCTGTTCAAACTCTCCCAAGTTTGTAATTCATGGCTGGGATGGCTGAGAGAGGTGTGGAGCAGAGCACGCATTATGAACTATTATGAATCTCCATAATTACGCACTATTGATGACATGGCTTTAAGTGAACTTTACGTTTAAGATGTAGCAATTGGCAGCTACGGAATTAGCCGAGCGGTAAATCAGCAACTCCGTGCTTGTGGCAAACGGGTCAGTGGGTACCATCGTTTACACAACAGCGTCTGTAAGAGGAAATGTGTAAAGGAGGCGTTTTCACTGGGATCTGCAAATGTGTGTCTTTTGTATGGTTGCGAGATAACGGAATATGTATCTGAGACCAGGTTTACAGGAGCATTTTGTCCATAAATATGACTCTCGTGCACAAGCACACGGTATGTTCAATCTGCGTTCACAATATTTAGACACATATTTTTAAATTCAGTAAAGCATATTCGTAATCCAGCATAAGCCACACAGCACAGAGTTTATGTAAAGGAAAATACTAGTCATAGTGCTGTATGATATGTACAGTTCTTTTCTTTACTCTTTAATTCTGAAATAAGAACACAGGTGGTCACCTATAAAACTGACTTAAGGTGTGAGCCTGTGAGCTACTGAACACCCTGTTATAGAAGAGTGGATTTTGAGCCATTCTGTCCAGTGTGGAACAGGGTGGTGGTGAAGGAGGTGATGGAGGAGAGTGGGTGGAAATGGAGGAGGGTGGGAGGAGGTCATGCTGGTGGAGGCAAGTGGGATGAGGTAGGGGTGAGATGAGGTGGAGGAAGGTGGTGGAGGGTGGAGTGAGGTGGAGGAAAAGGAAGGTGCAGGCAGACATCCAGACAGACGCAGAACTTGTTCTGCTCCCATCCCTCAACAACCATAGTAATACATCAGTCAAAAGCAATAATTTTACAATTAATGAAATTCCAATTTGCCTTCAGAGCATTTTGCGTTGACATTTTCTGCATTGCAACAGCGCTTTGATAAAGTTTTTAAAATGCAAAAGCACACGGCGAAGGCTAGAGAGCAGCACGGGTGTCACAGTGTCTGCCAGAGGACCGTGGTACTTCTTTTTTATCATCAGCCACCCAGGGCAATGGAAGCCTGAATGTTAACACTGGCTCCATTTTCATTATCACCATATGATTATGGATTTTACTGCGTTTAGGTGATAATACAGCTAGGAGCTCACCTTAAAAGAATCCGCTGGCAGCTCCCATTCCTGCGCAAATGAAATTTTCATTTGACAAACAAGTACAATTAGGCTGCACTTCTTGTTCAGTGGCAGTCTGTTTTCTGATTGAACTTAGACCAATTTGCCAGCGCTAAATGAGTTTGAATAATTTACATTCTGAATGGCTCGGGGACATTTTAGCTTTCGAAGTGCTAAGTGGCAGCATTGCTTTTTGAAGTTGCTGATGATGAGATGTCACTCCCTCGTCACCTATACATTCTTTTTTTTCCCACCTACTTCAAAGTTAAGAAGTGAAAAACCTATATACCTTAAAGTACAATGGGAAGTTAAAATTGATTTTTTTTCTTGTGTTAAGGCAAATTCTGGAAGGCAGAGCAAAAATGACTTTAATATGTGTGTAATGTACTGTCCCAGCACATGCTCCTCACATCTACCCGTGATGGTACTTCTCTTATTAGACACATTTCACATTTAGCTCAGCAAGAGGATTTGTTTCTGCTCAAGCTGTATAACTAATAAAACAGTATCAGCATCATTAAACAGAAACATTTACTAATTGGGATTTAATAAAGGAAAGAGTGAGGAAGTAAATGGTGTCTATTTACACCCATATACACACCTTAAACAGGACAAAAATAGACTTGCACATACAGTCATTGTTCTGTTAGCAAAATTATTTATTCATTCAGTAATTTACTTTAGGAAACATACAAATTAAAACTAGCTCAGGCCTAACATTAGCCTTAACCCTAACCTTAACCCTCACTGTAATGTCTGTAGTGAATCACCATTGAAAGCTGTTTGTTAACTATGGTGTATATGTATATATGTAGAATTATATATTTTTTTGCTTTCTTATTCTCTCTCACTCATCCCTCTGTCACTCACACACACACACACACACACACACACATGAGAAAAAAAGATGTTACCACAAGTGCAAAACACTCAATATGAGCTTTTATGTAGCACAGCATATAGAAACCAGAGCTCCGGTTGGCCAGGCCTGCCTCCCCACACCTGTGCTGCTCTGCTACAGGGGAGATATACTCTCCTCTCAATGCCATCCAGTTGTTGTGTACGTCTGCCAGATCCATTTATGGCTTTCCTTCCAGGGATCCAGTTACCCTTCTCCAAATGGACCTATTGTGTGGGCCTTTGAGCTGAACGGTCACCCTTAGTTTTAATATTAGAGGGGGAGGAGAGCTGCAGATACAGAAGAGGTCAACTTGCCTCATTTGCCAGATTATAACTCGTTTCCATGACTGCAAGCAAACTGAGAGTAGCTTTATCATCGAGTGTGACTGAGTTACAGCACACACACATGCACACTCATGGAAACACACACATACACCCTGACACACAAACTATTCTTCTAGTACAAACAGACAAAAGGCAGGTGCTTGAAGAGGAGCTACATTTCTGCACATTTAAATGTCTATTTCCAGGATAACACTTTATTTAACACTTTATTTTTGTGTTCGCTGGGACTTTAGAAATTCCGCAAGTCAAAAATCATAATTAGAAGGGGTAGAAAGAGCATGCCATTGTTGTTTATGTCATTACAGCCCTCTTATGTCTGACATCTGTTGAGGATCAGTCCTGTAGGCAGTTCCTCTCATTGAGGCAATCCTCTCTGAGCCTCTCTGAGCCATGTATGTTTTTACTCCAGAAAAATAACAAATATATTAGAACAGAAATTGTGCTGGAGATTACAGTCTAAGAATGAGGAAGTAAGTCTCGGTTCCGAGCAAAGAGATGAGGAAAAAGCAGGTCGGCATGGCTAGGCAGATGCAGCAACATTGTTTCTCTCTCTCTCTCCCTCTCGTTTTCGGCCTCCCCCTCTCACTCTCTCATTCTCTCACTCTCTCTTACACACATACAAATGGATTTGGAGCTGACCTCAAATTTGAGTAACAGCTATTTCGGAGTAATCCATTCATAGTGGAGAATACGAACACCAACACGGACGGGAGGGAGGCATAGGGAGAGGGAGGGGGAGAGAGAGAGAGAGAGAGAGAGAGAGAGAGAGAGAGAGAGGGAGAGAGGGAGCGAGAGGGAGAAAGAGAGAGCTGGAGAGACAGAGGAAAAAGAAGGGGGTGGGATGGATGAAAGGCAGGGAGGGTTAGGGATTTTTACAATGTGATTAGGAAGTAATGGGCTCAAAGTAATGCCTCTGCAGCTCATGGGAACAACTGTGGAAAAGGAAAAAAACGGGGAATTTCCACAAACGGAGACTCTTCTTTCTCCTTTCCCTTTTTAGTGAAGGTCAGTGGATGAAGTTAGTGTGCAGATACCACAAGCATTGCAGAGTGGACCTTGCTGGCCCACTACTGAAATGCATGAGGGTTGACTTGGTACCTATCACCTACTACAACAATAAGTCCTCTGTCTTCTCTTGCGATATCATACTGCATCCACACACACACACACACATACACACATAAACATGCAAATGTACACATGCACACATAAACACACAAACTTACACACACTGACTTAATCAGTTGCCGGCAGGCCCAGGTGGAAACACTTCAGCATGTAATGGCTATATGGGATGCAGAAGAGTGCCCCCTGTTGGTTGCGCCCTTCTCACTACCACAGGAGAGCAGCACAAAGATCCAAGCCAGCACTTAGAAGAGCATTACTCCCCTGCTCACCTTAATGAGAGCCCCAGAAAGAGGGTTTAGGTTTACACACAGGATTATTAAAGAAACTAAACGAGGGCTCTCAAAGACAAATTGGACCAGCATACTAATACAGTCCACCACTGTCTTAAAAAAGACTCATTCACCTTAATGCTTTATATCAGAAACATTAAGTTCTGGAAAACAATAGAATAGTGTTGACAGAGAGAAATTATAATTAGGAATATATCACTACTAAGGTAATTTACTCTTTAGTAAAGTGCCCTTTAGTAAAGTGTTATCGAGCAAACACTCTTTTGCAAATTAAACTGTTCTGAACTAGAATCGGTGTTCTCATTTAGAAATGTATAACAACATTTTCTTGCATTCTGTTCTCTCAATCAGGGTATTGGTTGGGATCTTCCGGTTTCTAACTCATACAGTGCATGTATCCATCACACTTTGTTCAGAATGTAAATGTTAAATGAATATACAACTCTATGGTTCATACGTGCCTCTTTCAGTGAAGAACTGTATAAGAAGTAAGCTTCATTTATAAAGCTGAGTGATACTCGTTGAGCGATGGAAGCCTTATGCAGCTGTGGAGAGCAGCAGGGTGTGCGGAAGGCATATTGCTCTTTGGCTCAAGGCCTTTGACAGAATTAAAAACAACAAAAAGAGAAGCAGAGCTTGAAAGAAAAAGATGGTGCCGCGAGAAAAATAAGGTGCAACGAGATGAAGAAACAAACAAGCACTGTAAACAAACAAGCACTGTAAACAAACAAGCACTGTAAACAGCCAATCATTTATTCAGACAGATCAAAGCCTGGAAGTGCTGCCTCTGTGTGTGTATGTGTGTGTGTGTGTATGTGTGTGTGTGTCTCTTTTTTGTCTGACGAGTCAGCATGCAAAGTTCAACATATGTTCCAAACAGACTTAAGGGTTATGCAATGCATGACTTATGAGGTGAAGTGGTGCACATAATGAGTGTTTGTGGCCTGTTTGTGTACTGATTGTATTGATTTTAAACAGACACAACAACATTTTTGCTGGTATGAACCAAAAATAAGACTGGCCTAGAATGTAGTATAGAAAATAAATTATGTGCACATGAAGCTAGACAGATTGGTATCAATATTAATCATATACTAAGTCAAACATATACAGTTGTATATTATACATTTATACAAATTCATTACACTTAAGCCTTCATATAGCTGTATTATTTCTATACTGTGTAGGTATAGAACAGATTAAAAACATGTCTTATCTAAATATATCTTTATTTCATATATGTGTAATAAGAGACTAGTATGTAGGCTTCCACAGTACTAGGGCTATAACAGAAGAATCCTTAGTGCTACTTTCAGCAGACATGTAAGAAAAAGTCAGAGTGTAAAATGAAACGTGTGTTATGTAAAGAGCTTGTTCATGGCTTTCTATATTATGTGCTTCATCAGTGATTGTAACATCCACTTAGATAATAGATTTGAGGTATTTTTTTATTCCATGGTATCTTAAAAATTATTTTCTTTAATTGTTCTTTGTGCTGTTCTTTCATTTATGACAATTATGCCAAATAATCTTCTGTTTTTTTATGCTTTTGGTCTCTTGCAGGAATGTAAATGTGCCTACACCCAGTGCAACACTCTGGATTTGGCTATTACTAGAGTCTAATCTCATTAATGTTCATGATTTGGTTATTACCAAGGATCTCGACATTCCTAATATTGATGATAAAGTTCACATATACAATCAGTAAAGTTGTTCATGATTTGCCTGAAACAAAACTGCTCAGGGATCAGATATTGGCCCATTTTATTCA
The DNA here is from genome assembly GCA_025802075.1 of Tenebrosternarchus preto. Lineage (NCBI taxonomy): Eukaryota > Metazoa > Chordata > Actinopteri > Gymnotiformes > Apteronotidae > Tenebrosternarchus > Tenebrosternarchus preto. Next base: position 34,887 of record JAOYMR010000008.1, read on the forward strand.
ATCTGTATATGTCCCAACCAGGTCAAAATTTTCAAGGCAACAAAACTGATCACGGTTACAGAAATGGCATGCAAATACTTGACTCTCTCACCTGATAGTTACAGCCCCAGACACACATTAGCTCTGTCTTTGAAGCCCCTAAGCAACTTGTTAATGCAAAATGTTCTTCATTTAAATAAGGATACTACCAAGATTATGAGGTTTGGCATCAGAGAGGAGCATCTCAGTATTAGTACATTTATTCTGAACCTTGGGATCTAAAAACTAAAGACCTAGTTCAGCATCTAAAAGACTCTCACCTTTACTATCCATATCAAAATAATCAACCAAGCAACATTCTATTGCCGTAATATACAACTACAATGAACGTCCAAATGTTCCATCAACACTTAAACTCATGCTTGCCTTTATTTCCAGTGGGGTTGACGACTGTAAGGGTCTCCTAAGTGGACTCCCCGCTAAGATCATTCAGCTAGCACTTTAGCTTACCTAGAACGATGCTGGAAGAGTTTTGACCAGGACAAAGGAGAACAGAGCACATTACTCTAAAATCTCTACACAGGATTCCAGTCAGTTATAGAATAGATTTTAAAGTGCTGAATGGATTAAATACAGAATAAATTACTGATATCCTCAAAGAATATAAATTCAGTGGGTCTTGAATACAGATCAACTAGAACAGCACAAACTAAAAATGATGAAGCAGCATTTAGCTTTAATGCTACAGGAACCAACTCCAAGAAAAACTTTATATGCCTCACATGTAGGTTCTAAATCCAGATTTAAAAGATTTATATTTTCTTGTGTCTATAACAACAACAACAATAATAATAGTGACAACAAAAACAATAATTGTTATTATTATTGTTGTTGTTGTTATTCTTTATGTGAAACCAATCACAAGTGCAGGGATGCTTAGTTAATCACTTAGATTACTTGGCTTTTTAATGTTTTTATCTAATTTTGAGTAATTATTTATTCCATTGTATCATTTTAATTAATTTTATTATTTTATAATTTAATTTATTTTTTAAATTATGATCTCTAAATTAATTGTCCTTTATACTTTTTTTTTTTAATTTATACACCATCTTGCATTTCACAGATAATTTGTGTCACGCCCTGGCTGACACACAGCACTCAGCCACTCCTCTGATCCAAATCAACCTCTTACTGAATTATTGAATTTGACATATAAATAAACTTCCCTTTTCTTGCCATTAGTGTACACTGCAAAGTTGGAAATAGTATCCAAAGCATGTAACTCTGTTGCATTCAGCTACATAATCAACAGATGAGAAATACTGTCAAACTTATGGGTTTCCAGTGGAAATTACTTTTAAACAAGCTTTATATCCGAAATCTTTTTTCCTGGAAGCTATACATTCTGCAAAGCTGAAGGTATGAGCTTAAATGGAAAGTCTGGATCACACCCATCCTGTGGAAAAAGTATGTATTTCAGGAGAGGAATACTGTGACTAAATATATTTAAAATATTCTTAAGTTCCTGACATAGGCTGATGACCATTATTATTCTTTTCCCACAGTAAGACATGGCTTTCTTTGTGTAGACTGCATAGATGCCATTCTCTGATCCTCTTCTTTGACTGAAATTTTCATTGGTGGTTTTAGGGCTGAAGTCAGAACCCTATGGGCATATTAGTATATTGTCAAAACCTGCATGTGCACAGCTTAGACATGTTGTGCTTTGAGAAATTTCACCCAGACTATGGAGTCACATAACATGTTATACTGCATGTGCAATTGTAAATATAGAAAGTTTGTAATGTTATTGTCCTATTGAGTAAACACTGTTTCGGTTGGTGTTCTCTTCAGGACAATGCTCCATGATTAAGGACACTGTAGGTATGTAGTGTTTTGGCTGATAGATAAGATACTCTTTGACCAACTTACCCCTCCATATTTGATCCTCTGACTTCATTGTTTGATGTTTTTCATGTTACTTAAATTCTATGTCAAGGCAATACAATCTCAGTATTATGCTCATCAGTGTTGAAGTGCAGTTTTATCAGTGCCTCATTCAAATGTACTGTGCCCCAGTGAGATGAAAAAAACTCCTCATGCAGTTAGAAACTCTTCCCTTCCTGTTTCTCTGATGTTTTGTGGCACAGTCAAAAAGCCCTGCAGTTTGCAGAGTTTAAAAACTCATTAAAGCTGCTTGAATTCTACATGCATTGTGTTCTCCCCTGACAGAGATCTCTGGAAGATCTGGAGTGCCTAAATCTATCCCAAACCACTGGGCAAACAAAGGCTAAGTAATAAATCCTAAATCTGATTTTACTATCTGCAGTGGGCAGCACATACCCTACTCCACAAAGGGCCTCCCATGCTGCTGTAAACCCCTCATTCTGTCAGACAGTCTGAATCTAAGAAACCAAGGAACAGCTTCCATTTAGAAGAGTGGACCAAGACTTTCTGGCTAAACTGGTTAAAACTATGTAATGTGATCTGAAAAGGCACAAATCTCATCCTGTTGTTGCAGAATAACAGGTGTTCACAAAATAAATGGAGTGAAAATGAAGGTTACAGAATCTAATGTGCTCTATGCATTAAGTAAAACATATCTTACATGAAACTGACACAGATAATTTAAAATAGCTACAACCTTAAAATAGTGACCACATCAAGTCCACCACTAGAGGTGTTAAAGCTGAGCTGAAGCCAGACTTTATGTTGAAAAATGAAATGTGATTGAGAGAAGACATTTCCAGCCTGTGAAAGCCTTTCTGAAGGCCAAAACAGTCGCATGTGTTTGTGCTCTACGCTGTGACTAAACATGAGCGCAGAAGGGGCTCCTGCAGGAACTCCTACTGAACACGCCCAAATCAGCATAGAGAACACTCCCTCCTGCAACATGAAAGAGGATAAGAGGGGGGGTGAAGGAGGCTGAGCAGAGTGGTAGAGGGACTCAAACACACGATGGAGAGGGGAGAGTTTGCATTGCCCATACCAACCAGGCCCCTATCTCATTAACACACCGCTGAAATAAAACAGGGCCTTTTTGGCTCACAGCTATGAAGAAAAAAAATTATCATAGTGATGATGTTCCTCAGCCGTCAACAGACCCGCGATAACGTTGTTTGATGATGACTTTCCCATGAATGTTAAGCAGGAGCATGCAGCAGAGGAAAGGAGCTTATCACAGCCTAATGCCCATCTCTAATTCCTGCCCTTCTTGAACTAGCCATTTTCTAACAGCGTTAACTGTCAAATTTACATCCCGTCTTAATGCCAGTAAAGAGGGCGCGGAATGAAGAGTAAATGACAGCAATGTAATGAGGAAGGCATCTCTCTCTCTCTTAGTCCCTCTCTCCCTTTCTCTCTCTCTCTCTCACTCACTCTCTCTCCTTTTTCTCTGTTCCCATCCTGTCTCTCTAGGCTTGACATTTTGAAAAATATGGCCTTCCTTTTCTCTCTCTCTGCTTCTAAACTGCAATGTAGCGCTAACCTGGTCACTGTACAACAGGTAAGTTAAATTACATAAATCTTTCATGGCATAAAACAGTGAACTGATTCAGTTGCTGCAACAGATCAAATTTCATCAAGATGTTATAGTGTGTTGAACAATTTTCCATATTAATGATCTATAATAGGCAAAAACAGAATTTTGAATCACACTTATGATCAAATGTGTATCTATTATTTGACCATTAATTATTCCTTCACACCACACATAATAAGCCATTGTAATGAGATATACATGTTCATGCTAAGCATATATGCTACATTATGGCATTCAGTGCTATTGTTAACACTCACCAATGCACCTTTTATGTTTATGTCTACTAGAGGTGCACTACTAAAAAAAAAAATACTGTTATATTTGAGTCTTAAGTCTTATTCAAGACCAAATGTGTGGTTAGCATTTCCCACTCACTACTTTGCTCTGCTGTAACATTACTCATGTGATTACAAGAATATCTTATAATACATTACAAATATTTTGGTTAGGCTTAATAAGCCTTTGACCAGAAACTTTGATGTTTAAAGACACAGATAAAAATGTGGTTAAAGCACAGTTAAAGATATGGTTACAAACATTCATAAAGACAGACACAAAAAAGGCTGGTCTGCCTTATTTTTTTAATCTCGTGAATGCTGTCATTCATCAAACCCCCTAAGACATACCTCCAGTATACCCACAGTAGTCAGGAAGCTCAGAGAAGTTCTGTTACAGTGCTGCTGATGTACCACCAACCGCTCCATGGCTAACAAGCCTCAGGTTGGTTAACCAATGATGATATCCCGAGCAGGAACAGTTTAAATTAATATTAAAGTTAGAATTAGCATTAAATATTACATTTAGTGTTAGGGTGTGAGTTAAGATTATAGTTAAGATTTGGGTTAGGTTTTGATTTAGGGTTAGATTCTGAATTAGCGCTAGGGCTAGGGTTAGAATCCAAATCTGAAACAGAATTAGTGTTAGTCACACCACTCCAACAAAAGATGGAAACCAGAGAAGTATGGATTCCTATGGTTGGACAGAGAAGGAATAAAATTACACCAGTCAAATTAATTACACTAGTTGCTTAAATTATACCAGTCTTTAGGTAACTAGCAATGAAAGTGTTTTTTTGTTTGTTTGTTTGTTTGTTCTTGCTGTTGTTGCCTGTCAGTCATCAAAAGTAATAGTGATAAAATATGTGCACAACAGCCCCATTAGCCAATTCATTTCTGTTTCCTGACACTAATTATTTGGATTGGATTGAATCCAATTAAAACATTTTAATGAATAAGTCCATTATTGTTGCTTACTCATTTGTCTCTTTTAAAATTCACTTCTAATAAACAAACAAACTTGGAAGAGTTTGCCATTTCCGGCCCCATCTAAGGGGATTGGATGCTGACTGGGGGTCAGTTAAAGTAACAAAATGTTGATTAAACCTGCTTAATGGCAAAGCAGGTGCATTTCTTCAACCAGGATAACAAATACTCAATATTAAACAAAACTATTAAGTTGATACTAAGAAATAAATCAGAGTGAGTAAAAGAAAAAGTAACATGAAGTCTAAGTGTCTTAAAGAGGTCTATTTTTCACTGACTGTATCTACTAGAAACAGTTAGAGGCCGAGTTGCCATTTTTTCAGGTTCTCGTATTGCACTGCCTTTGGCCTTCAGAACAGCATGGATTTGCCTGGGGCAGGAATCTACAAAATGCTGGATGTATCATGCAGACATGTTGATCCATGCAGAAGTGGCTGTATTGTGCAGTTTCTGTGATATGGTGGAGTATCATCTTAGAACTGTCAAACAGAACTAGGATAAATGTTGACCAAATGAAGTCCACAAAAGGATGAACTCATTCACCAACGATGATTAGATGCATTGTGCAGTTGAGACATGCTAATGTTCTAACAGGAAAACATTCCCCACATCATCACACTGACACCACATGCCTGTACTGGCGATGCCACACTCTCATCATTGGCCCATACTGATGATGTCATATTGCCACTAGTTGTCTATAGCTCTGAATTAAATGAATTGGCTTCTTTTCCACTCCAGTTCAGCTCTGATGTTCCTTTGCCCACTGGAGATGGACATTTTCTTGCTCTTCTCTGACATCATTAGCACATGGCATTTTCTTCAGCTGTTGTAGCCTTTTCAAAGCACAGATATACAGACAGTAAATTGAAGAAGGTACAGATGACATTCTGCATACCAGCATTATCAGTTTTCAAATGTGATTTACTTATTTGTGACCTGTCTGTTTGCTTGCACAATTATTACCATTTGTTGTTTACCCCTCTGAACCACCAGATGGTTTTTCCACAGGATTGATCACATGTAGTTCTTTTTTCTTTTCACTCTATTCTCAGTTGTGCTTGAAAAACCTATGGCAACAGCCATTTGGCAAACCTCATTTTGTCCATGCATAACATGAATACTGTGTTAGAAACACTGGTTTGCCTGATTTACACTCCTGTTAGGTGATGTGTGATACACCAGTGATGTGATATATCCATGCTTAAAAGTATAACTAGTGTGAAGGTGAGTGTGCAACTACTAAACTGGTAACCTAGTGGATTCACCACATCTTATTCTGTTTATGTTTATATTTATTTAAAGGGTTTGTTCTATTGCATAGATAATATATTATTGGTAGATCAACACTGGATTATTGAAGCAAAGGGTTAGATCCAAGTATGGTAAAGTGACATAAGTGATGAGGAATAAACCAGCTCTCAGTCCCTGAAGAAATTAGTAAAGAAGACAACAGCAGTTTAATTTATTTATATCTTTATTTGCAAGGGTGGGTGTGAAATGCTTTCTAATTGTGTCATTTATAAAGTATTACAATTATTTCATCAATTAAGTCTTTAGAGGGAGTGCATATGGTTCTCAGAGAGAGGCAAGGAGAGAACGCAATGCTCTGCTCATGCAAATCAGGCAAGTTGAAAGTTTTGCCAATGCCTCCATGTAATTTAAGATGGCATTTAAGCCTCTTACCCCTGATATTATCTCCTAAATGGATCCATCAGGTAATATTTCCCATTATTCAAAAGCATTATTTTATGTCAGAAAAGGTAATGGAATTGATTACAGGCCCTTGCACACAAATTAGTACCAAAACGGGAACATTCACCCTGTGAAAATGATAGCTACAGCAGTTTGAAATTAATGCAGGAAGGTTTTTTTAAACTCCCTTTAAACTCTTGAAATAGGATAGTGTGGAATTTGATACTATATATACTAACATGACCAAGTCTTGGAGGCCAATTCAATTTGCAATTCTCTTTCATCTTTAACGATACACATCTCCTCCTGTTCATATTTTGATTTCCAGTCCATGAAGGGGCAGGGATGCTATTAATATTACATTTTTTCAGGAAAGTAAAGGAGGGAAACACAGTAGCAATGGGTACCTGCTAGCACCTGGTTTAAGTTGTGAACATGAAGTGTGTTTCATCTGGACTGGCCCACTCTAGGGGCCGTTGTGGTGCACATTGATTAAATCTGCTCTAGCTGATCACAGTGTGAGAGATTCAGACTGAGCTACATTTCACACTAATCTATGAGCCTCCAGAAAGAGAGACTGAAAGGCGAAATGAGAGTGATTAAAATAAAGAAACACCAAAAAGAGATAACTGGGTAGAGAGGATGATGAAGATGGATGCCAAATGTTGAATTAAATGTTTTATTTAAATGAATACTTTTTATCAGAATATGACCCAGCTGTGTTGCTTTGTGACTGAATGACTCAAAGATGAATGCCAGCAAACCTGGTATTTATCTAACAAATGCCATACTAGAAACAGTTCATTACCAAACATGTTTATTATATTATGGCGTGACTCTTTTCGGCACTCTATTTACAGCTACTTGCTATAAACACAATAGATCATTTTATTTATCATTATAACAATTCCAGACACTTAAAAATGCACCCAGCATATCAATACAGTGACCAACACTTCAATAACATACCCTATATGTCAATACAGTGACCAACACTTCAATAACATACTCTGTTGTTCCAGGTGTTGTATTAACAACAGGTTGTTTGGCAGCTCTATAAGCTACACTGACCTGGTGGCTGTACTATCTTTGCTGTTCTGTCTTTATGCTTTTCCATATGTGTGAGGAAAGAAAATCCTTCATGTTATCTTTATTCCAGGAGCATTACTTATCAGACCAAGGTGAAATGCAGTAGTTCATATAATGCAGTACTTCATATAATGCAGTACTTCATATAATGCATGCAAAAGGTGTGGTAAAGACATTGTATTTTTGTCGTGGCACTCAGACGTTAAGTGCCATGTTTGAGCAGATGATGAGTGAAGACAAAGCACAGTCTGTATGTGCGTGCTGCAGTTCCATGCGGCACAGGCTGGGCACGTGCCTGGCATGAGCCGTTGTCGAGATGTGCCCATGGGCACTGTGGATTTGACACTAGAGTGCTGATGAATCTCATCTGTTTAATTTGTTTATGCTTGCTAAGCCCACAAAGCTTATTGCTGTTCAATGGAGTGTCTCAAATTTACCTCCTCTCTCTCTCTCTCTCTCTCTCTCTCTCTCTCTCTCTCTCTCTCTCTCTCTCTCTCTCCCTTTCTTCTTGGCATTGTTTGCTGTTCACTATAATTGGGTTTTTCCATTTTGGACATAGATTTATTGGACACATATTTATTTTTTACTTAAAGTGTAGACATTGTTAAAATACGACACAACGAAATCACAACTAAAATTAGCAGGACCTGTCATAAAGGCTGTTTCTTAATAGCATTAAAACATAAGTCAAAACGACACAGGATAGATGCATCACAAATGTAATGTCATAATGTGTTATTATATTGGATTATTATTGTTACTACTCTTTCTACTCGCTCTTCTTTCCTACCAGTTCACTTTAGTGTTAGTTTGCTTGTCTCTTCAACTTTCCTGGTTATCCTTACCCCACCAGTAAAGACTCCAAACAGCATGAATGAATTAAGTCGGGCAAGCAAATCATTAAAGTATAATGGGTTGAAAACTACTCAACATTACTGCCAAGGTAAGTAGCTCTGTTTGACAGGTGAGTCTAAGAAGTTAATAAATGCACTGGCAGGAAATTCCAGTGAGAACACAGACTGCATACAGTCCATGATGAGAACCTACACCATGAGATGATTCCTCTCGCACAATTCAAAATTATACACACTGTCAGGTTGAGTGCTGCACTCATCCAATAGGGTTAGGCCCAGCCAATAGGGTTAGAGTGAGGGCTAGTCTCAGCCAATGGTTAGACCCAGCCAATTGACACACAATTTTGTGCTGTCATGGCAAATAAACATCTTTAGTTGGAGAATCAGGAGATACAGAGAAGGAGTATCAACTCTCATACCAGGAAAAGTACAAACTTCTTCATAATCATTCCTGTTTACCCACCAAAACTCTCATTCTTTGTTTCTTTTAACAAAACATGTTTATAACTGGTGTCCTGAGGATGTCACCAGTTATGCTTCTGCTATTCACTGTACTGTATTCCCTCTAGTTTAATAACTTGCCTATTAATAATATGATCTGCATATGGAGGTGGCACAAAGCCATAGAAACCTTTGTGGGGGTTTTAGCTTGAAGAATGCAAAAGAAAATTCTGCCTCAAATCATCGTTAAAGATGCCATTCTGGACATTTGCTACAATGTGACATTCTGTCAGAGTAAATATGGTTTAATAAATGAATTAGCTTCATAAATAATGGCTGTAATGACATTTTAAGGGACAATAAGTCTGAGCGTTGTCAGGAAACAGTTGATGTATGAGTTTCATGCCTCAGCAGTTCCTCAAAATGAACAGGCTCTGGAAGATAGCAGGGGCCACTGCAACTAGCCTATTTCCCAGAATTATCTACTTGTTGTCAATTTGCACAGTGGAATTACACATGCAAATTGCGCTGCCTGCACAAACACCACTTGGAGATGATAAAAACAAATTAACAAAGGCTATAGAAGGAGGATTTATTTCACTCGCTCACCCAGGTCAAGCAATACATGTATTTGACGATTGTGTGTACCCAATTTTGGTGTAATTATATCTGCAAATTATTCTTTGTAATCTTATTATTCTTTCCCCAACCTTCTCCTTACACTCATAATTAGCTTCCTTTGCTTTTCCCACAAAAACAATCCAGCCAGCTGCCCTGTCAGAGTGGTGCTGATCTGATGGAAGTGTTGCTCCTCCCCCTCTGCCTCACACCACACTGCTGTATGTTGTCGGTCAAGGCTCACACATGCAGGAGGGCCAGAGGTCAAGGGTTATTAAATGACTGAAAACAACAGGAGTGCACATGCATAGCAAGGAACTGCATATGACTGGTCAACAAAGTCAAAACGAACACAATCACCTCCCAATACGGTTCATCATATTCTGAGCTAAATGAGAAATCCAGAGACCTCCGAGTTGGCCATTAGATATCTCATTTACTTTGTACACACTCAGTTAATCTGCTCTAATGAATTCTGCCACCCCGAGCCAGATCCAGATGACTTAAAATTATTACCATTTCTTCAGATGTGCTTTTTCTCATTTGAGACTCAACTCCGCTGGCTGGCAAAAACCAGCCTGTCACACTAAGATACTAATAATTAGGGTTTTAAGATGATTAGTTTATCTCACTGCACTTACTGCCTCTTATCCGCTATAGCCAAAACTTAATAAGGGCTGTGAGTTTTACACAGCCAACTTGAAATTACCAAGAAATGACAGAAATAATGAACTGGATCCCTAGTCAATGAAAAGTGCCACTGTGAGACAACAATAATTCAACTGTGAAATAGAAGCACGATGTGTGGTAATCAATAAAAAAATAATAATTTAGAATTGCCATAAAAGCTACAGTAGTTCATGTAGCATGCACATCATAGCTCAGCAAATTACCTTCATCCTACTGTCCAATGTCACAAATGTAATTAAATTGGTAAGAAATGTAGAAGGAAGCAGCAACAATTTGCAAAGAAGGTCACATGATGAGAAAATCAGACTGACATTTTAATATATTTGGGTGACTTAAGAACATCAACTTTAGTTTGGGTCTCAAACATTTGAAGAATTAAAGAATGTAATTTATCGAAGTCTAAATAAGGTCAAGTGAAGCTGTGAGGTTCAGGGATGACCCTGGTATGGTGTGGGCTAGACCCTGCAGGAGGTGTGGCTGTGCTATTTATCATATTTAAATTCATGAAATTTGAAAGATCTAATACTAAGAATAACTAAATATATGACCTATTTGCATAATGCGCAATTGATGTAAAGAGTAGATACCGCACTAAAAGTACTAATAGCCTCTAACTATTCGAGTGGAACTAGGCCCTGCTCTGCCTATAACATATATATATATATATATATATATATATATATATACACAATACATACATATATACATACATATAACATATTTTTTTTACCATA
>JAOYMR010000008.1:54911-66234 GCA_025802075.1 Tenebrosternarchus preto
ATATAATATTTTTTTATTTAAATGTTATTTAAAGTATAAGAAAATTGCACCGTGAACTCAGTGTTGCGAATTGAATCATGAGCAGAGTGTATCGTTACAAACCGATGATTTAAAAAAATCTGACCACTGTCAGACATCCAATTATAGACCAATATTAAAGTTCCCCATTATCTCCAAGATCCTTTAGAGAGTTGTAGCACAACAGCTATGATCTATCAGTCAGGATTTGGGCCTCATCATACTACAGAGACGGCCTTGGTTAAAGTGGTAAATGACCTACTTCTAGCCTCTGATCAGGGCTGTGTGTCTTTGCTTGTGTTTATTGACCTCAGTGCATCTTTTGATATTGTCGATCATACTATTCCCCTCCAGACACTAGAAAATGTTGTTGGAATTAAGGGAACGGCTCTTTCCTGGTTTAGGTCTTATTTGACAGATCGTTATTAGTTTGTTGATGTAAAGAGTGAATCTTCAGCACAGACTACGGTAAAGTTTGGTGTTCCTCAAGGTTCTGTTTTAGGGCCACTTCTTTTTTCTCTGTATATGCTGCCTATGGATGAATTTGTTGGTAAGCACGGTGTCAGCTTCCACTGTTATGTTGAAGATAGCCTTAGTAAAGTAGAGGAATGTGTAGAGTACCTCAGGCAGTGGATGCTGAGAAATTTCCTTTTACTAAGACAGAAGTACTTGAATCACAGGTAGACAGAAAGAATCTTTCTGATTACAATTAACTCCGGATGGTCTTGCAGTTATGTCAAGTACAGCAGTAAAAGACCTTGGTGTGATTATTGACTCCACTCTTTCACTTGAAACCCATGTAGATGCCAAGTTAAGAAATATAATGTCGCTACATGATGCAGAAATACTAGTTCATGCTCTTGTTACCTCTAGGTTAGATTATTGCAATACCTTGCTATCTGGGTGTTCCAGTAGGAGCATAACTTCCCTGCCAAGTTAGTCACCAAACTTGGTGACCTGGGCATCAACTTCTCTCTGCCCCTGGATCAAGGACTTCTTGACCAACAGGCCTCAACACATTAGGTCGGGCCATAACTACTTAAACACCATCTCACTCAACACAGGTGTACCACAGGGCTGTGTGCTGAGTCCATTTCTCTACTCCCTTTTTACTCACGGCTGCAAGACTGTTCATGAATCCAACTCCATGATCAAGTTTGCTGATGACACCACAGTGATTGGCCTCATCAGTAACAAAAATGAAACAGCCTACAGAGAGGAAGTGGAGCATCTGGCCATGTGGTGTACTGACAACAACCTGCTCCTTAACACCAACAAAACAAAAGAACTGATCGTGGACTTCAGCAAAAAGAAAGGTGACACAATCCCATCTATATCAGTGGGATGGCAGTTGAATGTGTCACCAGCTTCAAGTTCTTGGGGACACACATATCAGAGGATCTTTCCTGGACCACCAACACCTCCAGCCTGGTCAAGAAGGCTCACCAGCACCTCTTTTTCCTGAGGACACAAAGCAGACAACACCTGTCATCAGCCATCCTTTTGAATTTCTACCGGTGTGCGATTGAGAGCACCCTGTCCAGCTGCATCACAGTCTGGTATGGCAACTGCACTGTTGCAGACCGCAAGACACTAAAGCGAGTGGTGAAAACGGCCCAGAGAATCACAGGGACTTCTCTTCCATCAGTTGAGGACATCTAGAAGAAACGCTGCCTGCATTGAGCTCGCAGCATTCTTAAGGACTTCTATCATCCTGCTCATTGTCTCTTTGCCCCTTTACCCTCTGGCAGGTGCTTCAGATACCTCCGGACCAGGACAAGCAGATTGAGGAACAGCTTATTCCTCAAGGAAGAGCTGTGTCCATGCTGAAGTCTGTCCACCATTAATCCTCACACCTATACTCTGGTCACTGTCTGCACTTTTTGTATATACAATAGTTTCTGTTTAGATGCTAAACTGCATTTCATTGCCTTGTACTCATACATGTGTAATGACAATAAAGTTGAATCTAATCTAATCTAATAAGCAAGCTTCAGTTAGTCCATAATGCAGCAGCTAGAGTCCTTACTAGAACTACAAGATATGAACCCATCACGCCTGTCTTATCCTCACTGCACTGGGTCCCTGTCAAATTTCATGTTAATTATAAAATACTACTACTGCTCAGTGAACTTCTGGTCTCCTATGAACCGCCTCGCCTACTTTGATAAAACGGTGCTGGTTCTTTGCAGGTCCCTTGTATTGTGAAGACTACAGTCAGTGGCAGATCTTTCTCACAGTTATGGAATAACCTACCAACTAGTGTTCGGGAATCAGACACAGTCTCAGTCTTTAACTCTAGGTTGAAAACTTACTTGTTTACTCAGGCATTTTGTTTACTTTTTGTTAATAATAGAACGTGCAGAGCCAGGGAGTTCACGGGCATGGAAGTGTTTTGGTAAACTGGGATGTTTCACAAGTTCACTGAAGTTTGTGACCGTGATTATTTGGATGCTTAACGACCCAGGGCTCCCTCATATCTTCGTTATTTGCTGGCTCTCTGGATGGACTTTACTGTTTGTACTGTTGTCATTGTGGTGCTTGATGGTTGGCTACAGGAGGATGGGCTCCCTTTTTTGAGCCTTGGTTCCTCTCAAGGTTTCTTTCTCTTTCTCTCAGGGAGTTCTTCCTTGTCGCTGTTGCCCTAAGCTTGCTCACTGGGGGCTTGGACTCGGATATCTGTAAAGATGCTTTGAGACAACGGTTGTTGTAAAAAGTGCTATATAAATAAAGTTTGACTTGACTTGAACAATATGCCACCCTGTGATCTGTTTTGGTTTCTGCTATAACCTTGGTATGGCTGTACTGTTAATGGTGAAATTGTTTCTGCTATAACCTTGGTATGGCTGTACTGGTGTAATGGTGAAATCGTTGACAGGCAAACACTATGTTAAGGCACTCCTATTCAGTTTGAGCGTAGTTCTGCTCAGATATAGAAAGGGCCCTGGATGCATTCAACTGGCTGCATATACCTTCTGCATGAGGCAGCATCCAAGGCCATGCTGGCTTGCTCTGTATTGTGACAGGCTTGGACACATCATAGTATTTCAGGACTGGTACTGATGTGATGAGGTACTTTATTTCCTGTACTGCCCTGAAATGTTTTGCAAGCCAGTACCAGACTGCATCTTTGTCTGTTTTGTCAGCAGCTCACACAGACAGGCAAGAATCTGGCAAGATAGTTGACGAATCCTACGAACCGCTGCACTGCTGTAGCATCTGACGCTGTGGGCATGTCCATCACTGCCCGAACTTTCTCTGGGCCCATCCATAAGCCCTCATCTGACAGAATGTGGCCATGGAAGCAGGCCTCTGGTACCTTGAACTGAAGCTTTCTTACACTGAGCTTAAGTTCTGAATTACCAAACCTGATAACCAGAATGTCACCTGCGATGGGTTCCACGTCGCTGATGCCCGCTAACAGTTAGCACTGTTTTCTCTGGTATATATCCGGGCCAACAGAGTTTGAGCTATTGCATTCACCCCCAAAGAGTTATGTGGCTGCTTTCCTCATCAAGTCTGGACTGGAGAAATACGTTCCTCATGTCCACCAGTATGAAAACCTTATTCTTGGGCAGTTTGTATAGAACATTTTTGAGCGTAGGCATGGCATGTGAATGTCAAAGGGCTGTACTGAGATGCTTAGGATCAATACAAAGATGGACATTTGATATCTTAACAATAACTATGTTGCTAATCCATTCAGTGGGCTCTGTCACCAGATTTATGTGGCCATCTTCCTTATAACCGGTGAAGGTGTGCTTTGACTGTAACCTTCATTGCCAATGGGACATTTCTAGGTGCACATTGCATCTGCACAGCAAATCACATGACATGGAGTTTAAAATAGTTTGGACAGACCAATTGCCGCTCTTCTCGGTGTTGCTAGTGCGACGAGCCTTGGTTTGTTTGCCCAGTGCTGCACACTGTTCCCTCCCAGCTCGTGCCGCAGTAACACTCTGGGAATGTCTGTGGCTGCTGACAGATTAGCACACACTATGGTGGTCTGTCTAGAACCATGGATTTCAGTCTCTTATCAGTCAGTTCCACCAGTCTGCATGCCTCAACAGCGACATTTAGCGTCAGCTGGTGCTCTTAACAGTTGCCTTTGTGTTTTCATCAGCAATGCTCAGCACCATTTTGTCTCTTATTACCTCGTCTTTGAGGTCACCGTATTCACATGTATTTGCCTTTTTGCACAAGCATGATGAAGGCTCACCTTCCTCCTGCTTGCAACAGGCAAGGATGTACCGTTCATACATTACATTTTTTGCCACCGTGAAATACTCCTTGAGGCCATTGAGGATAGCATTTATATCAGGTTGTGCTTGTAAATGTGGCGGCACTCGGCCACTTTACAGTCCCAAGAGTTGCACTGTTCTGGGTTTCTCCGAAAGTTCGGTAGCTAAAGCAGTCCTCAAACTCAGCACGGAATATCTCCCACTTTGCACTCAGATCCCTCGAGAGTTTCATTAACGTGGGCGGCGGAGTATTGCTAGCAGCCATTGCTAATCGATCTAACCGCGGTAACGTAGCAGCGTCCAGAGATTCAGTGACTCACTTCACACTGTCCAGGCAAACGAGAAGGAAAATAACCTAAAACACTGCAATACATACGTAGGCCAAAAGACTACTTCTGATACCATGTTCATGAGAATAAACACACAGATGCAGTTGCATGCATGAACCACTGTATTCAGTGTGCTCTGCCCGTAGCGCGCACACAACATAACAGATCACTAATGTCAGAATAAAAGTTGAATGGCTCACTGGCACTATATAGCTGGCTCACTATTGAACCTAACAATATAAAATGCAGATATGTATCTATAAAATATCACTAACTCAGTAAAATAACTCTAACCCTATAAAATGGCCCTAACCCTAAAAAATAACTAAATGTGGGTTTATGGAGTAGGGTAGTATTGTACACTCATGTTATAACAATGTGGAAAAGGTGAATCAATGGTGCACTGTTTGTGAGTAGAAGAACCAGCTCTGAAGATATACGTTTTGGTTTTTTTAAGGCGGGGAGAGTTTTTAAAAAATAAATAAATAAATAATATTGTATGTCTCAAAGACTTTTTGTTTTTGCGTTTTTTTGTGGTTTGTGATATGTATACTCTTCCACGTTCAACTGAACAGTTAGTTATAGCCAGTGTTGTATGGAGATGTTTGTTCTGGGTGGGTTTTTTTTGGTAATTTTGGTAATGTTTGGTAATTTCCTGTAGCCTTCATGAAGGATGCTTTTTTGCTGTAATATTTAATCAAGTAATTATTTGCAAGAAAAAAAAATCTACATCTTTGCTGTAATGACACACACTTTAAAAATCGAAAGCCTCAGGGACTTTAAAGTTGCTCTTTGATTTTTTTTTTTTTTTTCTCCCCTTCTATTTCTATTTGAAAATCACTTCATTTCATTTCTCTCTCTCTCATCTCCAGTCAGGCCTGGAAAAGAGCATGGAGAGTGCGATCGCTGAAGGGGACTATGGGAAGGCCGAAGAGCTGAGTGACAGGCTGGCTTCTCGCGAGGTACGTCACGCTGATGAGCCATCTTGGAGGTGGTTGGGGGAAGCTCTGACTGTGACAAATTGGGCTAATGGGTCCATAGCTGCTTTGCCCTGCAAAGACACAGGCGGCTGACTTGAACATGGAGTACGCAAACGGAGTGCACCCCCCGACCCCCCACCCCCCCACTCCCCCACCCCTCCTGCCTGTGCCCCATTCAGTAGGGGCGTAACGTCTCTAAGCCTTTTTGGTCAGAGTTAATGGAAAGCCCCTCCCCTGCACACACGCTACATCACTGCTGGCTCTTTTTTTAATGATGGGCACAAAGCTCTCAAGTCAAGATCCAAAAAAGCTTTCAAGGCATGAGTTTGCTCCTTTGAAGTGTACTTGTGACTAAATGTGGGGCCTCCAGTTTTAAAGCGACACATCTTAGAAAGGTACCTAGGATCAAGCGGTTTGGGGCTAATTTGTCTGAAAACGTAACACTTGCACATGTGTGATTGCTGTGAGAAAGACATTCCTGGAGTTGAGGTCGTCATAGCAACTAGAACTTTTATGTTTCTGAACTTTATTGCAGTGACCTCCCAGAACGGTGACAGTGATGGTTACTATGAACACACTGTTGTGCTGAGGTGTATACTCATTTGTAGTCCAACTGCAATTAGCAAAAAAGGCTCCTTAAAAGGCTATGCAGCAAGGTGTGATCTAGGTGTGTCCAGTAGAAATCTGTGACAGAGGTGGGGTCAAAGATATAACCGACAGGAATCTCTATGCTGCCAACCCCAACATCAACAGTCCAGTGGTGACCTGATTGCACAGGCTGGGTCACCAGCTGGGTCTAAGTAGTGTGTGTGTGCACTAGGATTCATTTGTGTGATTATTTTAAAGAAACCTATAAAATGAGGACCTATAAATGGTTTTACCAGGGCCAGACCGTCTGGCTGGGCTGGTCATTGGAGTGTCATCCACTGTCATCTGCTTGGGTCTTTTGGCCATGCATGGATCTCTGGAGGCACACACATGCACACTCCCAGGTCTGCTGGCTGCACATCATCCAGGCTTCCCCTGATCTAGGAAAGAGAGACCTTACTTTAACACATCTCTGTATTAGCAGTCACTCATATATTGCATGTATTGAACTGCTGTCAAATAGCTGGTGTTCAAACAACATTTAATTTTGAGAACATTCTGTGAAACTGGATTTGTGTGTATCAGCTCTAATTTGACCCTACTCCAAACTAAAGGATTGTATCTAGGAACAATATTCTCTAAGTATCACATACAAGAAAGAGGTTGTCCACACCCCTTATTATATAACTGCAGCACAGCCTGTGTGTAATCTGTTGATCTGTATTCCACCATGGGGCTTAAAGTGAACAAGCAGAGTGCAGGTTAAAGTAAAGAATGCCACAGGTCATTTGAGGGTTTTCACTTCCGAACTGGGTGAACCACATTGTAATTATGTAATTTTTTGTGTAGTCTCTCCACCTTGTCATAAATAAACAGCTCACGGCTCAGCTGTTTCAACCTGTGTTGCTATATTTTAGTTGTTGCCCTAATGAGTCAGCAAAAGACTGAAGAGCCACTGCAGGTAAAGCAGGCAGATGTGCCTGAAAATTTTTTGCAGAATCATTTGTCTAAAATATTTGTCCACTTATGGCATCCTAAAATGGGAGTCTATTATATAAAAAGGGCTATGACATCATCTAATGTTAGATATAAATACCATAATAATAAAGCTGTTCCTTTGACATTGTAGACATTGTTTAATTTCAGTTGGACTGGGCTGGAATACAGAGTTGAAGCAAAACAAGACAACTAGGTGACAAGGTTTTTGCTGGACCATCATCCACTGCACAGTATTTTTTGAGTGTCACCAATACAGTATTGGAGATGTTTCAGTAACTATTAAGGCAGCATAAAATTTGAATCTTTGGTGTTTACTTTAAAAATGCCTTAGTTATAGGCTTGGTTATAGGCATGCCAGCCTGCAAACTATTCTATGGCAAAGATTGCTAAAGGATGTAGTGTTAGGGTTAGTTTAGGGTTTGCAACTATTCTGCTGCAGCACAAATATATCAGTTTGTGCTTTGCAACTATTTGTTATGGCAAAAAAAGTCATTTGTTTATACACATTTCAACAGTAGGAAATGAGTTGCTCATAGAGCCTAGCATTGCTTCTGATAGAATAAAGTACTTATAACTTGCATGCTTGTTTTTTTCTGAAACACTATGCTGCAGTGTCTGATAAATTGTTGACATAATGTTAAGATGTGACTGATCTTTTATACCTTACAACTAAGCAACATGCCTCCTAACTCCTAATAACAGCTCAGCTGTAATGAGATGGGGAGGAACAGAGGGCATGCAGACTCGTGTGAACTCCTTTTATCGAAATATGTCATTTAGCAAACAACCCAGAAAAATGCATCCCAAAGTGGTATTCTTAATTACAAAGTCCTGAAGTACTTCAGGCTAGGCAGAGTACAAATTAAAATCCAAAATCGTAGACTTGTTGGGGTCGATACACTTGTTGTGAACACACAAACTTTAGGGAAGCTCAGAAATGCTCACTAGATAGTTGCCAAGACCTTGCAAAAATGGAAAGCACACGAAGGTGTAGAAATTTGCAAAGTAATAATAAAAAGAAACCTAAGGACAGGTGACGAACAAACTCAAATGGGAAATTAAAACCCTGGTGAGGGCTCCCTCCAGTGGCTGGGGACAATATGACAGGGCACTAACATAATGGATCTGCCATTGTACCTTAATGCCAGAGTTTCCTTTAAGGTCAAGGTGTGATCTAGGTGTGTCCAGTAGAAATCTGTGACAGTAGTGGGGTCAAAGATGTAACCAACAGGAATCTCTGTGCTGCCAACCCCAACATCGAGGCTTCAGCAGTGACCTGACTGCATAGGCTGGGCCACCATCACATGATCTCTAAGTAGTGTGTGTGCACTAGGATTCATTTGTGTGATTATTTTAAAGGGACCTATAAATGGTTTTACCAGGGCCAGACCGTCTGGCTGGGCTGGTCATTGGAGTGTCATCCACTGTCATCTGCTTGGGTCTTTTGGCCGTGTATGGATCTCTGGAGGCACACATATGCACTCTCCCAGGTCTGCTGGCTGTACATCATCCAGTCATCCACTGCCAGCACTTCTGAGGCTTCCCCTGATCTAGGAAAGAGAGGGAGCTGGTAGCTGTGTACACAGTGGAAAGCCATTAATTTCCGTGGAGAGAGTGTGAGGAAGTTTAGTGTGTGTTCTTCCCATGCAAGACTCCAGTCCCCTTGGTTTTGGATGCAATAGGAATGCAAAAACCTGCTTAACACTTTGTTTAAACGCTCCACAAGCCTATTGCTCTGTGGGTGATAGTGCACAGTCTGAGGTTTACTTGAAGATGGTGACAAAATATCTTCCAAAGAGGAGATATGAATTGTACCCCCATCTTCATACAGTCAGAACTCCTTGTTAAAGAGGCAGTCTGTATTAATCAGGAGGCTTTGAGATATGTTCTATGATAACCAGGATTGCAGTCTTTCCACAGATGTGGCATGACGGTCTGTTTCATCTGCAGCTCCTTCAGGGTGTACCACCGTACTGATGCCATAACGCAGTGTGAGAATAAGAGACCTCAGAGCTCTTTTGATGCAGTTGGAGAGAGGCGGCGTTCCCATTCTTCAAGCCTACAAGCCAGAGAGTGCAGAGCTGACAACGTCCATCAAGCTTGGCAGGGATTTGGTTCAGCAGACTTTAAGTTGTGATGATTCGTGAGAACAGTGTAAGAGTGTTCAAACCAGCATTGCTACGGCCCGAGAGCATTTCTCATAGCCAGGAGTTTCCTACATAATGATTCTTGTCAGAAGACTTGGGTTTGAATAGAAGGCACAAAGGTGAAGGGATTGTGGGGTCCGTTTGCTAGTGAATGGAGGCTGAAGCCACAGCTACTGCCTTTAGTCTTCCATTTAAAATGCAAACAACATTACAAAATACCATACAGGCCAGCAGTATTACTTGCATTCATCATTCCTTGGTCTTAACTCAATTCACTTATCCAAAGGTAAGTATTTTCCGAATGACATATTATTGGCATATTAAAAATGGTTTTGTGAAAGTGACCATGCTTATTAAGTGCTTAGTATTCATTCACAGTTCTCACAATGGTCTGCTCCATATGGAGACAAGATACTTGCTATTGGTTATTCTGAGCTCGGCTCACATAACGAGCACCAACTTTTTAAAAAATGCATTGACTGAGGGAAATACAGCAGAGCATTAGTAAGAGAAACTGAGTTGTTCCCAGAGGCTTCATTTTGCCAAATAAGAAGAAATTATTAGGTGAGTTGTCATGTGTGTTAGTACAGGACAAAGCAGCTCTAAACAAAACATTGTCACACTGCATTACTTCCTACTGTAAACAATATTAAAAATATGCTGATCCCAAAGATCAATGCATCGATGTTAGAATTTATGTAGAGGCGATACTTAGTGTTAGGAAAGTGTGTACTTAGTGTGACTCTAAATAAATAATGTATTGAAGCTCCTTTTTTTTGTGAGAGCTGTTCGAGATTTGCCACTCAACAGAGCACCTGAAACCGGGTTGGTATCCAATATCTTACACACTGCACTGCTGGGTGTTTAAATCCAACCCTCCAGACCCTCCTTGCCATTGCCATGGTATGCTAAGATGTAATGACATATTAAAGATAATTTTATTATTTTTCAATGGTTTTTTTTGTTTGTTTGTTTGTTTTTTTGCTGCAACATTGCTTTTCAATATTGCAAATTTAGTGCAAATTAATTTTCAAATTTGATACAAGTTGTAGCTGAAGCAGTTGTAGCTGATCAGGAAACATGCTCCTTCAAAATAATTTAATCATTTAATAATTTAATTATAATAATTTAATAATTGTAGCTGATCAGGAAACATGCTCCTTCAAAATAATTTAACCGTCTAATTGGGTGGAGCAGTGCTAATCTTGTTAACATCAAGTAGTAAATTCCCCCATAATCAGTTATACCCTGTGTTTCCATCAGGCAGAGTGTGGAAATGCCTCAGTTTCTCTGAGCTAATAAATTCCTGTTGTGATAGCATTGAGGGTAGGTTTATTTTTGTTCAAAGGAAGTGTGATAACCATGTTCCTAACAGCCATGCCACCATGACAACAAGCATTAAATAGGCCCCATGCTTGTGACTCAGTCCATGTTCATTTCAGGTACTGTTTATGGGAGTAATCCGTACTGTTGTCTCTTAAGCTTATCTGTGGAGCATAGCACGGGTTTATCTTCCCGTTCCTAGGTATATCTAGCCCTGACTGTTTGCTTGGGAAGAATTCTAAGAAATAGAATCAGTTCATCATGCTTTCAGTATATACAAGCACAGTGAAAAGCTATTGACAGAATGCTCTTGATTTTAGACGCTGTTTTTATTGAGAATAATTATCAACTGCCTTCTCAGGCATCTTAACATCTTATCACACTGAAAGGTGAATGAAAAAGGATCAGACAATTTCATTAATGTCTAAAACTTCTCATATCTTACTCTAAAACTTATCATAAATACTGCCAACTCTTTTGGACCAAACTGTTTCCATGACACTTTAGTCACTATTTTAATTACAAAACTAAACATTAAATGGAAGCTCAGTGCAGTTCTTTTTCTGCATTTGCTACCTACACCCTTACCTACCTACCTACCTGCTTACCTACACCATTACCTACCTACCTACCTACCTGCTTACCTACACCCTTACCTACCTACCTACCTGCTTACCTACACCCTTACCTACCTACCT
>JAOYMR010000008.1:75635-89873 GCA_025802075.1 Tenebrosternarchus preto
ATGGGGTACATGTGACATTCATACAGGAAACCATTCATAAACATGGGGTACATGTGACATTCATACAGGAAACCATTCATAAACATGGGGTACATGTGACATTCATACAGGAAACCATTAATAAATCAAAAACTTAAAGGCTTGCTTTTTTGCTGCTTTATATAATACTGTTTGCTTTGTCTCTGGTAACTGCACTGTAAGTAACTGCTGATTATTTAACCTGAATAAATAAAATAAAACTTATTGCATGCATTTTGGTCTAAATGTGAATTTGGAGTTCAGTTACACTGTTTCCTTCCTAATTAAATCCTGTGCACATTTTTTGCTGTGTTTAGAATAAGTGGGTTAATCAGCAGCCTCTGCATATTGGTAAGGAGCAGAGCAAAGGGAGATTAGGGGAATAATGCAATGTACTGAATAATATGCAATAGGATTTGCCTGAGCAAAATGAAATATATTGGCTCTAAGGAGGTTTGAACAGCATAAGTGAGGAGTTTAGCACTCGGGGAGAGTGTAAGGTATGTTTGCACATGCATGTGCACGTGTGTGATGCAATGGTGTATAAAGATGGCCTTTACCCATGGTAACCCATGGTTTACCCACTTGAATGCCATGTTTACACAATATTTTCAGGATTTTTTTTTCCTTCTAGTATCAAAATCATTGGGCAGGGTAACATTGGACATTCATCTGAACTGGACACTGGACTGAACTGACTGCAGTTTATTAGTGATGATCAACATATCATGAATATCATGAATGCAGTGTCCCATTACTTCAGTACTGTAAGGAATGTGGATGTATTTGCATTCTTCCTGGTGTCTGTAGTGGCTCTGGTCTCAGCAGGACTGTGGGCATCACTCATGACCCTGGAGCTGGAATGCAGATAGGCTTACCGGAGCTCCTCATACAGCTGTGTTACAACCCACCAGCCCGAGGCTGCGCTAGCTGCAAAATAGCAATTTTACAGCTTTAAACTACCCATTATAACAACAGCTGCTTGACAACTGTGGCACAAACTAGTCAGTTTAGCCTGGGGGCTGTATGTGCGGATCCTGACAGGACCAGAGACAGCTCGCTAAACTGCTAAGAGACAGCGAGAGAGAAAGAGAGAGAGGAAGCATTTTATCCAGTTGCTGTAAAGACCATCTGCAATGTAACAGACAAGTGGTGCTTGCTGGCAGGTTGGCAGGGCGATGCGTCCCACTGCTTGTAAAACATCTACTAGAAAGAGATAGTCTGAGGGTTGTGAGGGTTTTGTTTTGATTAATGTCAAAAACATGGCTAATGTGGATCTATGCTACCACTTTAGAAAGACTGTCAGTTTTTTTGCATGAGAGTTAAGGTTTGGCTATGTATGTGAGTTAATTAAACTTACTAAAAATCATTCATTAAGGTTGTTTGCCAATGCTTAGCACTGTTTTACACCTCAGTTTAACACATCTTTAGTGTTGTGAAAACATGAGATATAAATAAATAGCTTTACTTTTCTTGGTTAATGTGTCAGTTGATTGTGTTAGGCAAACATCTGTGCTCTTGCTGCAGTGTGAAAGCATCAGTAAGTCCTGTTTGAATGCACAGAAAAGACTGATTGTGGTGAGTGACTTGTGAACCGGCGACCCTCCCTGGTCTGGAGTTCCAGAACTGGACCTGCAGAGACCTGCCAATCATGATATGTTAAGCAGCTCCAAGATGCGGGGACCAATGGGGGAGTTTTGGTGGGGGGGGTGCACCAAGGTTAACCATGTGTAGCTGGTGCAAATCCAGTGTTTTCACAGCGACGATAACTGTGGTGGTACCTCTGCTTACGCTGGTGCTCAAATGGAGAGGATGAACTGTGCAGAGTTTGTGAGATTCTAGTATAGGAACTTTAAATTTAGTAAGCCTTCATAATTACTCTATAGTTTACTCTATATGATGTTTGTTTCTCAATGATAACATATTTAATTTTACACTTACTACTGTGTAATTATTCACCTTTTATAACTTGGACCACCCAGCAATGGGCAAATGAAAGAAAAATGACCATCCAGCAATTGAAAGAAATAGTGAAAACAATTCAGTGTGTCTCCATTTCAGTGCTGTTGCAATTTATTTTAATTGCCCAGCAAAGCCTTGATGCCTTTTGAAGCTAACCTGTGCATCATGCTAACCTGTACATCGTTTCTACTAATCCCTACTTGTCCAGAACTGGAGAAGCTAAACTGTCTGGAGGGAAAGGATGTCCAAAGAAGTGCCTATTAAGGCAGCATCCAGAAAATGTTTTTCAACCCATGAAACACTGATGAGAACACGCCTTTCCTTCTGCTTGAAGCGCTACTCAACAACTTGGTGCTTCTATCATCAATAGCATCTCAGCGTTTAATCTCTCTGAGCGTGGTACAATGCCCAGAGCTGATTGGGAAATCCGCTTTGCTGGGTGTCTATGCTGAGCTGTCTTGCACAGTAGCTCCTTTTCTGCAGGCCAGGCTTGGCCTCTCTGACCTGTGTTGATTTGTTGTGAAACATGGAGTCAAAACTCCCAGTACACATGTGGAAGCACTTAAGGGAAAAGAGGGTATTGTTAAAAAAAGAATGTCATAACAAAAAAAACCTCTGTGCTATCCAATCCTATTAAATGCTCGAGCGACGACGTGGTGCGTTGAAAATGCAGGTTTTGCCATGAAAAAATAGGACATGTGTAGTTTATAATCCCACTTCAAGGAAAATCGGCACCACTTGAGGACAAAAAATGCAAGACGCAAACAGTGAACATAAATGGTGAACCAGATACATTTGATAAACACTTCCCATGTTGGACAACAATTAACCCCAACTGCAGGTGAATACTTGTTCAAACAAAACCTGAAATACCAAGAAGCACATGCTCAACATCTTACAGACAAGCAGGAGCCAAATTGAAGCATATTTACATTGTATCCGATGGGAGCAACGTTGGAACACTGGAAACTGCTGGGTAGAGAAAACATTACAATCATATGCTGCTGGGAGTGTGTTGGTGAAACAGGTTGGATATCACTCTCAAATATGGTGGGCTTTGAGGTGGTGATGAAGTAGGGAAAGAGGAGTGGCCTGTCTGTGAGTGTGCTGACAATGACATCGTCTGGTTTAATGACCTGTTTAATTCTCTCCTCTCCCTCCACCACCATGCACGGATGTTTTTCTTTTTTAATTAGTATAATCGCTACTCTCGACAGCGGATGACAGGTTAATCGGTGGGGCCTTGTTTGTCAAGATGTACAGAATAACACAAAACATGCAATTTATTCTCATGCCATGCACATTAAATAATTAAGATTGTTAAGAAGAAATAAAAGATTCATTACAGTATTACATTAACATCTTCTCTCAGGAAAATCTGTTTGAATATTTGTATTGATCTTCCATAGCTTTAAAAATGGATGTTGTAGAATCTGTTTGAATTTACACTGCTGTGCAAAAAAGACTTGTGCAAAAGGGTTGTGTTGTATACTTAAATCATGGGCTGGGGAAAGATGTCTTGTAATTTTGCACTGTTGCTGTGTACAGCTAAGGTTAGGGGTGGAGTATGTGTGTGTTAAGAAAGGCAAGGTTAGGGGTGGAGTATGTGTGTGTTAAGAAAGGTAAGGTTAGGGGTGGAGTATGTGTGTGTTAAGAAAGGTAAGGTTAGGGGTGGAGTATGTGTGTGTTAAGAAAGGTAAGGTTAGGGGTCAAGTATGTGTACATTAAAAGAAAGCTAGAGTTATGGGTAGAGTATGTTTATTGTTAAGGAAGGTTTCCTCATTATTTTTGGCCTTATATGTTTATTTGTTCTGCATAGAAGTAAATAGGACATGATACAGACACTGGGGGGTCCAAATGAGAGCTCACCCATAACATTTTTAATGGGGTGAGTATCTGTAATAGTGCTGCAGCTACAAACACACCAGCAGGGGGCAGAGATCAGCTAAATCATCTAAATCATTGGTCAGTGGTCACCAGCCTTTTTAAAGAGCAAGGTCGCCTTTTGAAATTTGAGCTATTTAAAAACCTACAAGCATAAATGGATTTAGGCAGCATTAAAAAAAGTATCCACCTGTGATGTAAATCATACAGTAATAATACCACTAAATCATAAGAAGTAATAATACTACTTAACTAGCAAGATAATAATGCAGATGCAGACGGACGCAGCTGTGATAAATGTGATAACACTGGTAGTCTTGTTACTTATATGGCTGATACGATCGTCATGGATATAGGTAATCGACTTTGTGGATTTCAGTTGAGTGGTGATTTAAATTAATGACACAAAAAACTGGAGGTGTTCATCATTTAACTCAACTAGTCAGTTTTGCATTCTGTACAACACATTCAATTTCCCTTTTATAACTAGTTTGATTTACTTTCAGTTTACTTTCTTTCTGTGGAACTAGCTAGCATTAGCTAACTCCACATCAAGAAAGTAAAGAACAGTGTAGCAGTCCTAACATTTACCTGAAACGTTAGCTATTTAGCTACTTGGTTACTGTCCAGAATAAAAACATATCTCTGTTTTTCAGCCATGACTTGCATTTGTTTACCTCCACTGACTAACCAAATTAAAAAAATATCCTGCTAAATCAAACAACCAAGTAGTGCATGCTAGCTATTACAGGCTTAATATTTTATATTTCAGGTTTATTATTATTAAATAAGGTTAGGGAACTTGATAGAGGTCAGTACTTAAGGTGCCAAAAATCAGACAAATTTAAGATTTAAGATAATAAATGTATTTTACTTGGAGTGCACTTTAAATGTACTACTTTTTATCCTCTAAAAATAACTACAGAAATCAAACCAACTTCCAATTAAAACTATGGTATCTTTAAATGACAATAACTTTCCCAGAACAAATATGCTGAATATGCAGTCATGATGCTTTCTCATCTTCGGAGAGCAGTGGCATAGTGCACTTTATCTCAATGAATTATTAATTAATCTCATGAATATTTCATTTTTTGTCATGAACATGTTAAAGCTTACAGGTCATGGCCTGCATTAGACCAAAGCTATTTGTGCCTCTTTGCTGTATGTCTCTCTCACTCTTTGATATATGTATCTCTCACTCTTCATTATGTCTACCTCTTACTGTGTATTTCTCACTAATCTTGCCAAGAACAAGTTTCTAAGTAAAAACTAATTGTGTAGGTTTTGGGCTAATAATTGATTAATAATTGTACTGGGTTAAATTAATAATTGTGTAGGGTTAGGTTATAATTGTGTAGTGTTAAGTTATAATTGTGTAGGGTTAGGTTATAATTGTGTAGTGTTAGATTGATAATTGTGTAGGGTTAGGTTATAATTGTGTAGGGTTAGGTTATAATTGTGTAGTGTTAGATTGATAATTGTGTAGTGTTAGATTGATAATTGTGTAGTGTTAGGTTATAATTGTGTAGTTGTTGATGTTGCTTCTTTTCTGGCATAACCACTTTGAAAACATTATTTTGATCTTTTTTAAGATAGTATGTAATATTGTACAATTTTTGTCCGTGTCTAGTTTTGCCTAAATCTCAAGTACCCCGATGCAATTGTACTGCTTTAAATGAAGACAAACCAGAGTCCTTTGAAGGCTGGTGTCTAGTTCTTTTTAAACTAGGAGCATAGCCATGGCTTGCTGATCACGACGAATGGCTAGCTGCGGCCAGCTCGCTCGCTGGATAAACACACCTGCACGGGATGATTCAGTGCAGGCCCCAGGGTCCTGACACCAGCCGCCCAATCAGAGGAACACCCTCGTCTTACAAACGAACAGCGAGTGCCTGCAAACAGCCTGTGGGGCATTTGCCCTGATGATCTTGCATGACATAATAACATTAGCCTGATTCATTTTTGTTCACTATTGTAAAGCCAGTGAACATTCACATATGGGATGGATGACTCAATATAAAAGCCCTTTGGGCTCACTCTAACTCTTTTTGTAGTATTTATTGTCGACTTCCTAAACAAAAGACTATGTCCTTGGCTGGCAACTAATTTCCCATTTTAGCTTGATTAGACATAACCCATTAAAAGCCTGTGTTGTCATAGTAATCTTAAACACATTTTGTAATGAACCCAGTCTGACCTTATTCCCTTCCCCTATAATGAAGAAGACCATGTCAGACAAAGTACTTTTTCCTCTACTTTAAACAAAATAACATTGTGGGAGTTATAGGATAAATCATTATAGACTAAATCAGTGTAAAATAACAATGCAGGATAAATGAATCTGATTGCAAACATCAGAACATCAAGTTGCAAAGGTGTAAAGTGAAGTGCAATATCCATTGTAATTAGTTGTGCTGTAACAATAAAATTACATATATAGTGCAACACAATGTATCACCACAGTTGGAAATGTTGGTTAGGATGAATGTTAACGGTGAGCTATGCAGTGTTATGTGCTGTGCAGGATTAGGCATAGGGCAACAGTTAAGGTTGTGGTTAGTCTGGTGCAGTGGTATGCTGTGCAGAGTTAGGGTTTGGGTTAGTCTGGTGCAGTGGTATGCTGTGCAGAGTTAGCGTTTGGGTTATACTCAACTCGGCATACTCAACATACGATCGCTCAATTCCCAAATCAGCCACTGAAAATTAAATTATAAGCGATCAGAAATTTGATGTTATGTCTCACAGAAACTTGATTAAAGAGTATTTTGCATTAAACGAAGCAACCCCTGTGTGATCTAATTATGTACATAGGGCAAAACCGTCTGGCAGAGGAGGTGGAGTATGTATAATCTTGTGGGGATATTCGCCATCCCTGCGCAGCAGCACTCGCGTTTTACTTAGGGTACACAGTAAACAACTTTATCAACTAGCTTAGCTAAGAGAAAACACTCGACAACGATCTTCTTTGTTGGCTGGCACAACTTCAACTGCATGAGTCAGCCGTTTATTCAAAACATAAAACATGGGCACTGACGTCATCACGTCATACATGTCTAATTGGATGCTGATCAACATGGCTTTGCCCTAATAACAAATATGCTTAACAAATCTATCGAAATACCATAGAAATTCGTAATAATAGAATAAAAGTAATAAAAGTAACAATGGTAGGAGACTTTAATACACTTTGAGCAGGATGATGATCTGCTGAAAAAAGCTTTCACTTCAATATTGAGCTCTTTCGGCATTGTACAAAATGTAACAGGGCCTATTCATCATTGCAGTCATAATCTAGATTTCATTTTAACACTAGGTACTAACGTAGATAACTTAAATACGCTCCCTCAAACCACGGCAATCTCCGATCATTATTTGATTTCGTTTGAATCGAATTTTGGTCACCAGCTCGTCCCCTCGTTACTGTATAAAGTGCTCGATAACGTCTACCTTTATCACAATTCCCTGAAACCCTTCGAGATGTAACTACCTTAGTTCGATCCCCATCCGATCTGATGGCGTTGGACAGGTTAACCCATTGTTTGGAAAACACTTTTAGATCAACTCTAGACATAGTAGCGCAGCTATAAAAAAACAGATTAAAAAGCCTGCTCCGTAGTACAACGATCAAACTCCTAACTTAAACCGAGTAGTACGTAAATTAGAGCGGAAATGGCGATCGACTAAGTTGGAAGTATTTCGCGGTGCCTGGAAAGATAACCTCAATGAGAACAAAAGGGAACTCAACTAAAGCCCGATAGAATTACAAAAATAATCACAGATTTCTTTTTGCGCTATATCTAATCTTACGAAAAATCAGGCAGGTGCTGAACCACTGATTCCAGCACACGAAACCAGTGACGTTTTTATGGATTTTTAAATAGTGAAATAGAGAACATTAGACTAAACATAAAACCTTTTATAGCTAATCCCACTGGTCTGTCATCTGGTATGGCATCTTGAAGTTTTCCATCCGCTCCAACAATCAGAAATGGGGGGAAATAATTTCATTGTTGAATTGCGCAACTTGTACATTAGATTCAATTTCCTCAAACTTACTCAAGGAGGTATTACCAGCTCTGGATTGAACCTCTTCTGTTGGTTGTTAACTCATCCATTACCATGGGTCACATGTCCCAAGCCTGTAAACTAGCAGTTATTAAACCTCTAATTAAGAAAACCAAATCGTCATCCATATATATTATCTAGTTACAGACCTATCTCAAACCTATAATTTTTATCTAAGATCATAGAAAAAGCCAGGCCCAACAATTATGCGTATATTTGCAAATGATCACATATTTGAAAGGTTCCAATCTGGATTTAGGCCCCACCACAGCACTGAAACAACCCTAGTTAAAGTAACTAATGATCTAGATGTAGAAAAAAACAGGCCTTTAATAGCTCTAGATTAGTCTACTGTAGGATTCTCTAATAAGAACTTAAGTAAGCTTCAACTAATTCAAAATGCTGCAGCCAGAGTTCTAACTAGAACTAGGATATTCGATCATATCAGCCCAGTCCTATCAACCCTGCACTGGCTCCCAGTCAAATTTCACATCGACTATAAAATCCTTCTATTAACATATAAAGCTCTGCATGGGCTCACCCCTGATTATCTGCATAAACTTATTTTTTACTATGAAGCTCCACATTTACTAAGAACACAGGGAGCTGTTTCTTACTTGTTCCATGAATTAGTAAGATAACAGTAGGGGGACGAGCCTTTTCATACAAAGCCCACCAACTATAGAACAGCCTTCCAGAAAATGTCCGGTACTCTGACACAGTCTTAATCTTTAAGTCTAGGCTAAAAACTTACTTCTGTGTTCCCTTCTGGTTCTGGACTTTTAGTTAGGCTGTAATAATTAATTGCCGGAGTTGCTGCCACTCTTATGAAATGTCTATATTTTATGTCCCATACAGAACTAAATGTCTCGCTTTACTTTTACTGAGCTAATGGCTGTCACCCATCCAGTTTGGTACTAACTAAGGATTGACGAGGCTCTCCTGCTACCTGCCCCAGACCAACCACCTCCAATTTATCCAGATGCAGATGGAGGATTAATCAACTGGATGGAGTCCCTTTTCAGCACCCCTGGTCCCCCCATGCTGTGGTACAGCCCTGGACTTTATATTATAGTTTATAATGTATTACTCTGTGTTTTTTATATATTTACCTTGTTGTCATGGTGACCGGTGTCGGCCAGAAGAGGATGGGCTCCCCCCTTGAGTCTTGCTTTCTCACAAAGTTTCTTCCTCATGCTCTTAAGGAGTTTTTCCTTGCCACTGTCGCCCTTGGCTTGATCACTGGAGGCTTGGATTCAGACACTTGTAGAGCTGCTTTGACACAATATCTGTTGTAAAAGGCGTTATATAAATAAAAGTTGATTTGATTTGATTTATTCCTGGGCAGTGGTATGCTCTGCAGGATTAGAGTTAGGTTTAGGGTTAGGGTTAATCTGGAGCAGTGGCATGGTGTCCAGGGCTAGGATTAGGGTTAGGGTTAATAACCAGAGCAGTGGCTTTTTTTGCAGGGTTAGGGTTAGGGTTAGGGTTAATCCAGAGCAGTAGCGTGCTGTGCATCTTTGCTGTTGTGCTGTCATATCAAGGGCTAAGCAGACTTCTGGAGCCTGATGAGTCCACTCCCCAAACCCCCAGTAACTTTGCGGAATTCTCAAAAGCAATTCCCTCAATTTCTGGCTGCCTAAAATCTTGCCCCTGCACAAACAATAGTGTTGCTCTGTAAAAGCCGTTCTCAGACCTCTGCCAAGCATAATTTTATCACTTGAATTACAATAGGCCACTTAACACAACTTAAATTATTTCTTGGCACTATCAGCTCCTTGGCTTGCTTGGTAGTGTAACAGCATGCTATCATGAACTGGCTGGGTGATGACATTGTCCCTTATCAGAGACTTAGCACTGTATGTTAGCACTGTATGTTAGCACTGTATGTTAGCACTGTATGTTAGCCTAAGAACTAGTCTGAACTTTCTTTTCTCTTGCTCAAAAGGTAGCTCAATACTCTATCTAATATGTTGCTGTTTTCTACTGACCAGTCATATCTGTGAATAAACAACATTATTCACATCTAAAGGTCACTGCTGTTTTTTCTGAGATTTACATAGCAAGAGGCTGCAATCTAACAAAATGTTATGTTAATTATATTATTAATATTGTATATTTCCAGTGAAAGCTTTAGCATTGATTTTTCTCAATATATTGTGCATAATTTTGACTAAAAAATAACTAATGATTATAATTTAATGTCTGTGGGGAAAAAAGCAGTTTGTTTAAATTATGACCCTGCCTGAAGAAGCATGTATGTGAATTTCTATACTGTCTAAACCATATTAGATCTCTACTGGGTGTGGAACAACAACCACTGCTTTTGGAAGCCCAAATTTAATTAGCGCATAAATCCCCTGAAAAATTCCTGAATTTGCCCCTCATGGTGAGGTTTAGGCAGTAGTCTGAGGAACTCAGGTCACACTGAACTTGCACACAGTGGAGAGAGAGAAGCAAAAGAAACAACTGTTTATGTAAATGGGAACTGCATGTTTACTTGGAAGAATGGGAGAGACTGTGAGCTCAGCTTTGCAGGGGCCCAGCCAAGGGGGACCTCTCACCATCAACTTCAGCCCCTATTAAACTGATTACCAACTCTAGCTAATTAATCGGAGACAAGGAAGGAACAGCGTTCATTGCCCCCAGATTCTCTCCTTCTCTCTCTCTTTCTCTCTCTCTCTCTTTCTCTAAATCCCCCATGTATTTCTTTCCTTGTTTTCACCCCCTCTTTTTCCCTTTTCCCAGCTCTGATTGAAGTAGGGGAGCAGTTATTTTCATGCATCATCAGAACTGGTGGGACGGGAGAGGACGAGTAGTAATTACCTTACACAAACAAGGCCTGAGACTGCCTGTGAAGCCAGCTCTTTATTTCAGCTGCAGAAGGAAAACGAGTGGGTGGAGGGGAGGGTTCGAGTGAGCACCATGACTTCAAAACACAAGTACAAGTGTGCTTCCATGTGAATACGTTTATTCCTTTATTGTCAGACAGTTGACAAAATGCAACCTATAAAAGGAATCAGAATCTCAGAGTAGTTTAAACTATGCCATAACTGGGATCAGTCTGACTTTTCCTTAATTGTGTCAAAACTTTTGATTGCATTAACACTGTCTGTCTTAGCAGCTGGGCCTTCTGCACTAGTCTCGCGTGCTCCGTGAGATCCCATTGTCTCTGTGTTAGAATGACGCTCCAGCAGTTTCCCCTTGAGATGAGACTAACACAGCCTTTTCTTTCTTCTCCCGCCAATCTCTGAAAATGCCAAGTGGAACTGGGTGCCCTACTGTTCCTAATTACTGCATGATTAAAGAATGAAATCAGGGATTCCTCTAAAGATGTTTTTTTCAGTCTCTCTCTCTGTAAGGAGTTTAGATTAATCCCCTTTGGATCTAGCTGAACCATTTCTGCATTCCTCTTGTTCTGTTTATCAAATAAACCCAAGTAATTAGAGACTTTAGATAAGTAGGCTAAATTGGTGGCCCGCCTCATGTCGTCCCTAGCTTTCTGTCCTGATAGAAACTGCAGTGTGTTCTGTTAATATCTGCTGTTATCCTTGGTGAAGAACAATGTCGTTGTGTCTCGCATCCGTTATTATGCACACAGGGGCTTCCTTGACCTTAGCAAATACTTTCAGTCTTCATTTAGATAACTGCACTGCTCAATTATGCAAACTACAATGCTTTGATTCGCACAATCAAATCAGAATATGCCCTCCTTCAGAGGTTTTGAATATGTACAGCAGTGGAAAATCGAAAGAATTTGAGCTAGTATTTTTAGAAAACTTCTTATGTTTCAGAAAATGTATAGTTTTCACAGACACAACTACTCTGAGACCACTATCTATATCCTTACTGAATAGTCATTAGGCCTACTTCAGTGTGGTTTCACATTTCCAATTCAAACTATGGAAGCTAATTACCCACACCAGCAACTGTTCAAAATGTAAAAATTTCATTGTGGCGATAGGCCAGAAGCATGCACTTGTTGTCAGTGCCGACAGGATTAGCATTCTCCACTTCAAACAGACGAAGAAAGAAAGACCTTTCAAAGACTAGTAGGGTCTTTCGAAGACTAGTAGGGTCTTTCTTCTGTCCTTCCTTTCCTTCAGGCCTCAGCTCCTCACTTTTACTCCTTGTTTCCACTTGAGTGTTTACCACAGCTTCTCTCTTCCACTCAAGCGTTTACCTTTAAGACCACAGCTTCTCGCTTCCACTCAAGTGATTACTTTCAGACCACAGCTCCTTGCTTCCAATCGAGTATTTACTTTCAGACCACAGAGCCTCGCTTCTATTCAGATGTTTACTTTCAGACCACAGCTCCTTGCTTTCACTCCTAGCTTCCACTCAAGTGTTTACCTTCAGACCACAGTTCCTCACTTCCACTTGAGTGTTTACCTTCCATCCACAGCTCTTTGCTTCCACTCAAATGTTTACTACAGCTCCTTGCTACTTGAGTATTTAACTTTTGGCCATAGCTTTGCTTCCACTCCTCATTTCCACTCAAACTGTTTACCACAGTGTTTTCCTTCCGACCACAGCACATCACTTCCACTTGAGTGTTTACCATAGCTCCTTGCTTCCACTCAAGTGTTTATCTTCAGACCACAGCTCTTTGCTTCCACTTGATAGTGTACCTTCAGACCACAGCTTCTCACTTCCATTCGAGTGTTTACCTTCAGACCACAGCTCCTTGCTTCCACCTGAATGTTTACCTTCAGTCCACAGCTTCTAGATTCCACTCAAGTGTTTACTTTCAGCCCACAGCTTCTTACTTCCGCTTGAGTGTTTGCCTTCAGCACACAGCTTCTCACTTCCACTTGAGGGTTGGGAGTATTTGATTGAGTATGTCTGTGTGGCTCCCATGTGGCCTCCAGTTTTCTGTTTAATTAGCCATGAACTGCATCACCAAACTTACCAGCATATTGCCTAGCCAGTAAACCACATCTACAGTACATTACCTCAACTACATAAACTAGTAAATCAAAATACAAACAATCGGGCGACACTATACTGTCACTTTTAGAATGTGGAGATTTTACACCAAATGCCTTTAACTGACTGGTCTTAATGGATCTCTATGAAACAGGACATTGAATCAGATCCTTTTTAGGGAAATCAAAGCTAAAACCCACTGTTGCTGGATTTAGCTCATACTCTGAAATGATCCATTGTTTTCTTTGCATTATTATGAGAAACAGGATTGGGCAATCAAAGCTCATTTGTAGTATGTTTTCCCCAATTGGGTTCATTTGCAGAAGATCATCCTCTGAATAAACAGAGGAAGCACATGGTGAGCTCAGGTCTCTGTGCACCATCAATATTCAGTCAAGAAGTTTTCAGGCATGACTGGTAAATCGGGCATCTTGAATTACAACTCGGCACAAATAAACAAAAGCTGTGGTTTGGCACAAACAAATCTCCTTTTTCAACTTAGTCATCATATGAAAACTGACATGTTTCACATTTTAAATGATCTGAGTCCAAAAAATTACACATTGTTTCATCAAGAAACCATGGTTTAAAAAAACATTAACCGCAGAGGAAGTATCAGAGCTAAGTAGGTCAAAATATGATTTTGCTCCAGTAAAGTGTTTTAAGCTGTTTCAATAATCCTGTTTTTGCAGCTCTCCTTTATTTTAACAGCTCTGTCTTTGAATTATGTTAATTCTGGGTTTGATAGGCCTCCAATCCTCCGTTCTGTGAAAGACAGTAGTTAATTGCACTGAAATAAAATACACTCTCAAATGTAGCTGTTTGGTCTAAAGCACAACAGTCCATATAAGTATTCTACAGAATCCTGGAACAGCTGTTAGCTGTGTGTATGCTAGCCAGAGATTACCATCACCAGAGTTATAGATGTAGCTTGGTACTTGACATCCTAGCACTGTGGGATTCAAATGTAATACATGAGGTTTGGCTTTCCAATAGTAATTGTATGTGTGTGTGTGTGTGTGTGCATGTGCATATGTGCTTGTGTGTGTGTTTGTGCACTTGTGCATATATGTGTGCACATGTGTAAGTGCATGCATGTGTTGTCCATGCGTGAATGTATGTTCATGTGTTCTTTCAGTATACGCTGCCTGTTTACCTGTTGACTGTTCTAACTTTTCATTCAAGGGCTAGGATGTTAAGTCATCTTTTCATTTCAACACGAGTGTGATTTCAACCAGCAAGCTTGTGATATGTGTTGTATGAGACGCTTAACCATGGTGCTTTTTAAATTCAAATATCTAGTCTTTCAAATGATAGTATATGCTGTTAAAAAAAAAGTAAAAATTAAAGTATTTTTCTTATTTTAACATTTACTGT
>JAOYMR010000008.1:120705-135816 GCA_025802075.1 Tenebrosternarchus preto
CCCTCTTCTTCTACCCCCCCACTCTCTCTCCCTCCCCACTTGGAACACATATATTGTTCCGTGCTAACAGATGGACAATCTTGCAGCCAGAGATGCGTAAAAGTGTTTAATAAATGTAATACAACCTGTGTTGTGTTGAAGAAAGGGGTCTGAATCAGAAACAGCTGTGTGACCGCGGCAAGAGGCCTCAGTAGGGCAGCAGGCTGTGAGGATGTTGCCTAATGCAGGCCAACATGTGGACCCTGCTGCTACGCAGTTCAGGTTCCTGTTGGATATTGGACAGTTTATAGGTTTCACCATCATTCCTCTGGAGAGAGGACTGGAGCCATTACTCCAGGCTAATTTATGACTTGATTTTTTTTTCCTTTTTATATATTCTGTCAGAAGGAAACAATGAAAGAAAGCAGGTGAGGCTGGAATGTGGAGTCTTTCATGTTTTTGATCCAGAGGCATATTACAGTTTTGGAAGGAAATACATGAAAGTGTTTGACAAATTGTCAAATTAAGGATTGGTGTCATGACCCCTGGCAGAGTAAGCTTATAGTAGTGACACTATTTCACTTTGTGAGATTCTTTAAATAACTATACAAAATGGTGAAACAAACTGTGAACTAAAGAGAGGGAGAAATATGTTGTCCATAACAGGAGTGAGATTTGTGACTGCTCTATAAATGCTGTGTGACTGCTCTATAAATGCTGTGTGACTGCTCTATAAATGCTCTGTGTGACTGCTCTATAAATGCTCTGTGTGACTGCTCTATAAATGCTCTGTGTGACTGCTCTCCTCTTATACCCACTTTCACACATTATCCACATGACCTCATAAGATGACCATGTTTTTTTTCTTTTCTTTTTTTTTTTAATTCCCCAGCTGTTTTCTGGCATTTGAGATTAAGTCTGACTCAAAATGGCGTGGAGAAAGGCTCCTCCTCATTTTAAACTGTCTAAAACAGATTTTATATGACCTAATATTTCACTAAGCCAAACCCATTTTCTTTTGGAGATACACTGCAGATATGAGTTATAATCTACGTGAGAGGAATGGGCCAGCCTCAGGCCTCTGACTCTGCTATGTCCTCACAACTTTCAGTCATGGCAGGGTGATTAAATGAAAAAAATGAAAGAAAAACAGGCAAGCATATGTGTTTGGTTAACATGTACATGTCAAGTGGGTGTCTCACTTCTCGGTTTATTCAAATGAACCACTTATCTGCATCTCAGTGTCTCCACTCAGGAGGCATATTGGTCAGCCTAACTAAGATTTAGTCAAATGTGTTTACTGACCTGTCTGATGTTCTGTGTGGTACAAAGGCCTTCAAAATTGCCATATATTCTGCACCCTCTCCCTTGAATATTATATAGTTATAGCCAAGTGAAAGGCAAACAAACTGCATTTATATGATATTGTCTAGCTGAATAAACACTCACTGATGCTATTCATTCGAATAGAAGCTATAAATAGAAGCTATAGGTAATGTCTTTTTTTTTAAAAAGATAGCTAAATGAATAAAAAGTTACGGTCGTCACCACAAACTTCAACCAGCGTGATTTCAAATTCCCGGGAAAAGAAACATCCACAGACTTGTCCCAACCCACCCCACCCTACCCCTCCGTGTTTCCATGGCAATAGAGGAGGAGTTTGAACTACGACCTGTGACTACATCAACGGAAATGAGGAACTAGGAAGTCGAGGAGGACTAATTTGGATTATCACATTTTTGGTTCATCTGAATTGTAAGCTAAATTGTCTGATATTTTCGTTGTCATCAAAAAGGACGAACTAAAGTGAATTGACCACGATGTGAATGTAGTAGAATGTTCAATTTCCAGTCCTTTCGCTGCCTTTGTCCGGAAATTATGGCTTTAAGGTAAATGATTCCTATAGCAGTATCACCATGCTTTGACAGGGAGTATTTTTGCTAAGCATGTTGTGTAAGTTATTAACTGATACTGCTCCCTTTCAGTACGGTCGTAGATTAAATAAGCATTATTCACTTAATTTGTCTTGAGCTGTACTTGGTGGGGCTAGGCTAACCCTTTTTCTAACCCAAAGCCTGCACTTGGTAGTCAACTTCTGTTTCAGTTGTTTCATAGCTAGTTTCATAGGCGATTGTATTTGCTTCGGTTCC
The DNA here is from genome assembly GCA_025802075.1 of Tenebrosternarchus preto. NCBI lineage: Eukaryota > Metazoa > Chordata > Actinopteri > Gymnotiformes > Apteronotidae > Tenebrosternarchus > Tenebrosternarchus preto. The sequence goes on from JAOYMR010000008.1 coordinate 122,835, forward strand.
CTTATTCAGATAATTAAAGAAACGAGCCGTTAAATCAGTGTTTGAGCTTGGTTTTCTGTCATTTCGCTTTTCAGGTTACTTGACTGAAAGAGATGTACTCTGGGTATTTGGGATGCCTGCGATGACGTCGCGTGTGGCTGTATTCGTTTCAACTGAAGTGCAACGGAGAGACAAGATTTTAAACTAGATAGATGTATTATTCTGACGTCATTTACGTTGGCATTTACCTGTCCTTGTCGCTCCAGTAATGGCACTCCTGTTCTGCAAGACCGAATCAAACAGTGTATCTTAAGTGATCTTATCAAATCATATTTGGCATACATAGGCTGCATACGCCGTTGTCCATAAAACATCACAATGTCATTAGCTGAACAGTCACAGAAGTGGTTCCCCACTCATGTTCAAGTAACAGTTCTCCAAGCAACAAGCCTGCAGCCAAAGGGCAAGAATGGCACCAATGATGCCTACACTATTATTCAGCTGGGGAAGGAGAAGTACTCCACATCTGTGGCAGAGAAGACCCTGAATCCAGTGTGGAGAGAAGAGGCTTCATTTGAACTGCCAGGCTTGCTAATGGAAGGAAACCCAGAAATTTATGAATTATGTCTTATAGTGATGCACAGATCTCTGGTTGGGATGGATAAATTCCTTGGCCAGAAAAACATCAACCTCAATGAGATATTTGACAACAAAGAGCGGCGAAAAATCAAGTAAGTGAACTTGTAACAAAATATTCAGAACTTTGGGTGCACAGTTGTACTGCTACTAAGGATTAGGAGGTAGTTGCAAACATCCTTGAATAAAAAGAAAAATGTAACTGATAGTTGTTCTATTTGATTCCCAATTCTGCCACTATTATGTTCCATATAACTGCTGCTATTTCTTAATGTTTTCCATTATGTGAACAGGATTACTTGGCAAATAAGAATAATAAATCACTGAACTGTCATTTGAGCAGCTCTGAGCCAGTAGTGGTGACCAGTCTTAGGTATTCTGACAAATCACTGGAGCACCCTCTGCAGTGTGGCCAATCACTTGAGCTTTTACGCACTGCAGTGTGTCAGTTTCTAAAATTAGTCTTCTCCTAATTGCAGTTAATGAGTATATTCACAAGTATTACCCAGTTAATTAATACACTTGCAGTAATCTCTGATATCATTTTTGTCATAATTCTGGCACCCTGCTGATTATAATCTGCCCTGTGCTACTCTTTCCACTTCATGACCATATGCCTGTAATGAATCACTGTTTTCCCCCTTCATAGTCATAGTGGGTCAGATAGCGTAGGCAATGCATTTACTTCTCCCTCGTGAAGGTTCAGTTTGCCGCATCCTATATCAACACCAGCATGTCTGACTGGCCAGGAGCAAAGCCCTGATGCAGCAGGGCTATCTCTCACATTGTAACGAGCATCTCTGTACTTTAAGGCGGTTCATAGGATCCTGGAGTTTAGCCTGAATGTGGAGCCTGTAATTAGAATTTTCAGCTTATAGAATTTAACTTTACATGGGAGAGCCATCTAAATGTCATCTGAGAGTTTTAATTGAAGTGAAAGGGTGACCGTGCATTTGTAGTTTATGCTCTGAAATTGTGGAACAGAATATGAGTGATTCTATATTTTCTTTAAAGAAACATCTTAAAATTAATTTGTATTCTCAGGCTTTTATGGAGTTGTGATTGTTGGTGATGTGTTAGTGGTACATGTATGCTATAGGTATTTTATATGTATATATATTTTTTTGTGTTTCTTTTTTTAATTTATTATTCTTGTTTTGTGAAACACTTTGTAGTTTTGTCTATATAAAAGTGCTTTACAAATAAAGTTTACTTACTTAATCATGAAATGGCAAAGTTGTCACAATGTTAGAAGTGTAATTAGGAAGGCTGTTGAAAACACACCCAACCCATATTCCAAAATTAGCATAATGGAAAATAACAATAAAGAACAAAGTATAGCATAGTCATTAACGTCAGCTGGGGCCTTTGACTGGCAGCAGCATTTAAAACGGATGTAAAGAAAAGATGTGTGGTAAAGCTCATGAGCCCATGAACAAGTCGGGTGAGGACAATTCTAAACATGACATTGTATTTCTGGTTGGTCCAGCCTCGTGACTGAACAGGTGCAGTATCACATTGGGCCAGTCTTGCAGTACCGGTTAGAAACACAGACGCAGCTCTACTGCTCACTTCCTCCAGTTTGAACGACAGTGGAAAAGTAGTGTTATGGTTACAGCTAGTGCTAGGGTTAATGTTATCACTAGTGCTTAGGGTTAATGTTATCATTAGTGCTATGGTTAATGTTATCACTAGTGTTTAGGGTTAATGTTATCACTAGTGCTTAGGGTTAATGTTATCACTAGTGCTTAGGGTTAATGTTATCGCTAGTGCTAGGGTTAATGTTATCGTTAGTGCTAGGGTTAATGTAAAGTCTGCTGGTAATGATCACTGCAGAGTGGATCATCAAGTCTGCTGGTAATGATCACTGCAGAGTGGATCATCAAGTCTGCTGGTAATGATCATGCAGCCCCTCTCTGGCATGCTAATAGAGAGACAATGGCTGCAATACAATGTCATTAATGATCCTGCTCCTCCACTCTGGGATTACAGACTTTGGTCTTAGCCAGGTGACATGGACACAGTCTTCAGAATTCTGTGGGCCTTGGAGTACGTGCTGGGTTTTACTAACACATAGAAACTATGTTCTGTTTTCAGTACTGGATTCAGTGTGACCTAATTATTGCACACCTGTGTTTTTGTTGTCTGTGGGGAGGGAGCGTTTCCAGTGGATCCCAGCTCAGGGAGTGTTATCTGTTTTGCAGTGTCTGTGCCTTCCTCAGAAAAACATTACCAAAGTGTTGCAGTTGCCGGATCACTATATAGTCCGGGCCCTGTAGGCTGGCCCCTGTTTATTGTATTTACACTACTGCAGAGGTACAGTTCTGCTCTTGGTTAGTTCAGCTTCTGTGATTTATCTAAGAAATAAGTATAGCTGAAATTTTTTAAACCTCTGTATCTGGCCTTTATACATTTGGTAAAATTTTAGTACCTTAGCTGCAGTCACATCTCCTGAACCATCTGAGATTCATATAGCAAAGCAGAAATGTTTCTTTGCTGTTCTTTAAGGTTTGCAAATGCTCTCACAAAAGTCTCACAACTTAAGTCACCACAGAAATTTTCACCTTTTTAGAATCTTCAAATGCTGCTATAAGCAATGACTGAACAAAGGGCAGGGTTATGGCTTCAGCGGCGTTCATGAAAGAGCTGGAGGTTGAGTAAACGGCAGGAACGAGAGGTCTAGAGTAGGACACCGTGCACCATGTGCTTTACGTGTCCCAATCCAGTACACTTACTGGAAAATTAGGGTCCTCCCCACTGTCATATTCACCCCCTGAGCTTTCACCAGCAGCAGCCTGTGGATTTGTGCAAAAGCGAAATTGAGTTCTATAAGAGGCAAACACTTTGGCCGCCTTTTTTTTTTTATGAATTATAAATATAGCAAGGACCTTAAACTAAGGTGCTTCCATCACAAAGGTGATGAACTGCTTCCAGTTTGGTGCATCAGAGCTACATGAAGCTGCTCTTTGTTTCATATACATTTATTAAACCAACTTGCTCTGTTACTCCAATACCATAAACCAACATGCTTTGTTACTCCAAAACCATCAACAATTATTCTGTTGCATTAATGCCCCTGGCAATATGTTAAACTAATGGTTTCTGAACCCTAACTACCGTCTTCCATGTATTGCACTAATGCCTTAACAATATATTCTTTTCAACACACACACACTATAGAAATGTTTTTTTTTTTTTTTTTTTTTACATAGAATACATTTTTAACTTTATTTTATTTTTAACAAGTGCTTTTCTTTTGTGACTTGTAGAAAATATTTTAAACTGTAGTGTCCCCAAACAGCAGAAGCATTTGTATCCGGTGATGCTAACCGCTTCCCTCCCTGCTCGTGTGGCAGCTGGTACACCCTGGACTCCCGTCCTGGCAAGAAGAGGAAAGAACGGGGCAAGATCCAGGTGAGCATCCAGTTCATGCGCAACAACCTGACAGCCAGCATGTTCGACCTGTCCATGAGGGAGAAGCCTCGCTCACCCTTCTCCAAGCTCAAGGACAGGATGAAGGGGCGCAAGCACGACGGCTCCTTCTCCGACACCTCCTCCGCCATCCTCCCGCATTCGGCGCCGTGCGACGCCGAACCCCAGCAGACGCGCCCCGGACCGGCCCAGCCGGCTCCGGACCAGCCCCGACCCAAACGCTCTCTCCTGGCTGGGACCCAGAAACTGTCCGCCGCACATTCCATGTCTGACTTGACCGGGAGTCACTTCAGACCCAAGCTCAACTCCATGGGATCCATAGCAGAGAGCGGTGAGGCTGATACACACACTGGTGTTTTTGAAGGAGTGGTGAGGCTGATGCACACACTGGTGTTTTTGACAAAGTGCTTATTTGAAAGATAATAAGCCTCACTTGGATTTCCCCTTTTCTAAAACTATTCATAACTAAACAGTCATAAGCAGTATTACTCAGGCCATGTAGTTCCGCATAAATCTATTTATACATGCAGAAACAAATATAACTCCACTGTTTGTTCCATTTGACCATAATTGACTGACTGCAGTGTTAAGAATAAGATTTTATTCACCAGTGATGTTCATTTGTACACCATATTGTTATTTGCAACTTATATTTACTTCAGTAAATTACTCCGTGTAAGAACCAAAATGAAATATTTAATAAATAAATAAAAAAAGTCTTGAGTTGAGTATATTGATTGAATTATTCTATACAGCTGATTGTTGGGTATAAGAGAACTGTGTTGTTTCTCTATGTGGTGCAGCTCCCCACAGGCGCTCTCAGAGCGAGGTGGCCGGCCATCAGAGCAGCACCACTGCCGGGGACCCCTTCCCTGACGTGGGTGAGCACATGCCGCAGAAATACGCCACGCTACCCCGCAATCGCAACCCCTTCGAGGGGGAGCAGGGCGTGCCCTGGGAGAGGGCCGAGCGCAAGGAGAAGAAGGAGAAGGTCAGCCTGTTGGAGCGAGTGACGGGGAAGAAGGAGGGACGAAAGGCGGGCAGCGGGGGACGTGCGGGCAGCTCGGGCGACCTCCGCTCGCCCAACCCGTTTGAGCCAGACTCAGGCGGGGACACCAACCCGTTCCTCCCACACTACATGCTCAGGTAGGGACCGAGAATCGTCACACCGGGATTCTGGTGTCCCACGGATCTTCAGTCTGTTCGTCATGTTGGGTTTTGACATCATGTAGCCAGACACGGCTTATAGTTTTTCACAGAAAATACATGCATAACTTTTTCCTTCTTTGTTAAGATTTATAGATAGAGTTGGCCAATTTACTGAATTATTATGATGCCTTGAATAAGGATTTCCAAGTAGGTAAGCCAGAAAGTCTGTCTCACATATAGTCACTATTTGTAGATAGCTGTTTAAGGTAGCAAATGCATAGACAGTGACATTTAAACAAAAATGCTGTGTCCCCTTCTTCACAACAATGAGAATGGCCAACCCAATATAGGCCTGCCCATGTAATGGATATCATAAATGCAATTGGTCAGGCTTCCTATCAGTCATTTTGCTAACAGACATTCATTACAGAACCCTTCATGATCCCATGAGGGGAACACAGGCACCTACACAGCTGTGAGGCCCTACATCCATACTAATGAGTGGTTCATTAGTTCCAATCTTGGATATAAAGTGACCCTATAGTAACCAAGAATTTACTTTATTTATGAAAGATGTTTATTTCTGTTCATATGTCTGTTACTCCTTCTCTGAAGGTACTGTTATATCCGGCAACTAGAAAGAGAGACATTTTGTTCATATTCTGCATTTCTAATGCTTTTTGTCAGCTCGGAGCTTGCCCTGATCTGATTGTAATTCAGATCATGCCTCTCCTCTTAGTTGAGATGATGGAGACTGACCTTAACCTCTTAATCAGATGGGGTGTCATTAGGAAGACTTTATCAACGTCGTTAGGCTTTATCCAAACTGGCCGAGCTAACACAACCTCTCCAAGCCTCCCTCAAATACGTGACGGAGAGGAAATGCAGTGAGTTACCCAGTTATCTGGCTCAGGCCCTCTGCACTCTCGCCCTCTGCAACCCCTTAAACCACAGGTCACCCAGGGAGACGCAGCTCAAGGGAACAACCCCAGATTAACTACATAGTTGAAATTGGTTAATAGTTTGAGATCTAATTATTGACTTTATTTTCTGTAGATATTCTGCTAGATAGGTGGTCTTAAAATTACAAATATTCTGGCTTGTAAAAATACATTTATTAAGTATATGATCTGAGCAAAATATATTGGGTCATACTTTATTTGAAGGCCAAGTACACAAGAACACATGTATAAGCACTGAATAAGATATTTATAAAGCAGTATTTGAACATTTATGAAAACCTCATAATCAAGAATATGTTTTGTGAAATAAATAACACTGTATTGACATAACACATGCATAAGTATTTATGATATGAAATGTTAAGAAAAAAAAATACAGATGAAATGTGATGTCATCTGGAGAATGTTGAAATTACCTGGTTATAATTAAGCATGTATGCCATTGAAAATATATTTCAATGCTTATGAATGTGTTAAGTCAAAGTGTTATTTTACTTCATAAATACTTATGCATGTGTTATTTCAATTAAGTGTTATTTATTTCATAAAACATGTCTTCTTGCAATTACTGCCATAAGGTATTCATAAATGTTCAAGTGTTGCTTATAAATATCTTCAGTGTAATAATATTCAGTGCTTGTGCTTGTGCTATGATGTCCTTTTGTAGGTGTTCTTCAAATAAAGTGTTACCATATATTGCTTGGTCTGCTTTGTCTTTTTAAAAGAGACCACAAGAAATCCCCACCGTGTTTTGTCTTGTTTGTTTTGCTGTTTGAAATGTGCTGTGCTGGCCTTGTTGTGGTGAATAAGCACAGTGATGCACTGACTGCTGGGAAATGGAAAATGGACCCCCGGTTCTCTGACAGAGTGTGGGAGGTGATGCAGTAACGGTCGCCCTCCTCTTCCTGTTACTGGGCTCACTGCCTAAGTTCAGTGAAGATAGATTATTGAGGTCATTCTGATGTATATATTTCATTTTATGTGCCACAAACTATGCTTTTATGTGTATATTATTAACTGTGATTGTATGTCCATATGTGTTTGCCTTTGTGCGTCACATTAGATTGTTATTGCAGTGCGTTACGGCCCGTGCACCTGCAGGCGGAAGGCCCAGGACACGGGCGCGGTGCACCACATGCTTTGTGTGTTGATACAGCAGCAGGTTAAGGCTGATTGTTTTCTCTTTCCTGTTCTTGCAGTGATGGCATAAAAAACAATGAAGACTTGAGCCACAAGAAAAAAACCTCGCCTGAGAGGGCACAGGGCAAGCAAACTTCCAGGGACACTGTAGGTTCATCGTGTGGTCATCATGTACACCTCATACACACCTCATATACACTACATATACGCTGCATGTATAGTAGCTATTGAAGGTGCAATGGTGTGTGTATTCATCCTGAACCGTCACGGTAAACATGTTCCGGTTCAGTGAATGCTGTCATACAGAGTCATTCTACACTAGTATCAAACTGTGTTATAGTTATAGTTAGGTTTTTAGGTTCAATTTAAGATTCAGGTTTAGGCTCGACTATTTCATAGTAGTGGAACCACAGTGTACATGTATTCTGTAGTATGTCCAAGTTTAAAAAGCTTCTGAATGGTGTTTTTTTTCCCTTTTTATATTTAGATTGAAAAGTTCAAACTTGCCAAAAACTTTTAATGAATCATTTACTGCATAGCAGTTTGACACAGAAGTAGATGGATCTGATCTCTGCCGTGGTGTTACCGGCGACACTCTGCTTCAAGTATCATTTAGCTAATTAACAGATGAAATAGCTGGTCATCGTCTTTGATCTGCATGTAATTTGAAATGGTGTGATGTTATTAACATGTTCCCTTTTTTTTGAACCAAGTGAGCAGACTAGTACTACCCACTTAATAATTGGAATCGCAATTATAGTATTGTGTAATTTGTTGCTGGTCTGACAGGTCAAACCACGGCCAGAGTTAAAGCAGGGTGAAGTGCCACTTCTGCCTGTGTAATAATTGTAGTAATGACTCTTGTCATTATGCCTGATGTGGAGTAGCTTTTACCTTGCAAAAAGAGAGACTGAAATGTTGTTTAAATGGTTAACATGGTGCTGAAAATGGCTTTCCTCACGCAGCGTGAGGCCTGTTAGCAACACGTCTGCGGCCTGGCACTGCGGGGCCTAATTAAGGCATGAGGGGGAGGAAGATGTCTGAGACATTTCAAAGGACTTAAGTTTTAGATTTTCAGCTCAAAGGCTCATTAGCTTCTGTAATGAGACAACTGCAGAATGCCAAGCCCAAGTCTTATCTTTCTGCTTTTCCCGAACCTGCTGGGTCATGGTCACTCCCTGTGTTCTCATCAGTGGCTCTGCCCACCCTCTGAACCCTCCACTGCTCACTCCATATCGACCTTGTGAAATGCATTCATTACAATGAGTTTCATTTGTGTGCAAGAGTTTTTTCTTGGCAAGTGGAGTGTGAGAATCAGAAATGATATCCGTGTAGATAAGCATTTTCTTTTTTACTTTTCTGAGATGGACAAAGGAAGTTTCATCCAACCTACCCTATGAACAGGACCTAGGGGAGACCTGCTCTGTACTTTAGCCTTCTGAACAAGACCTAGGAGAGACCTGCTCTGTAGTTTAAACCCCTGAACAGGACCTATGAGAGACCTCTGTAGTTTAAACCCCTGAACAGGACCTATGAGAGACCTCTGTAGTTTAAACCCCTGAACAGGACCTAGGAGAGTTCAAAGCTGTAGGATTTAAAGATATTGATCTCAAACAGGTTATGTCATATTTGAGAGGATGGAAACAACAGAAAACAACAGTACAAGACCATATATTCAGCGATTATATAGATATTTATCAGTGATTATGATTACGTCTTCACGAGTGAGGGAAAGGCAGGAGCAAGAGATTGACAGGCAGATTGGTGCAATGTCCATAATGCTCCAGATCCTGTACTGTTCCCTTATAGTGAAGAGGGAAAGGCAAAGCTCTCAATTTACTAGTCAATATGTTCCAAACCTCACCCATGTTCATGAGCTCCTATTCAGGAGGGAGGCCTGAACTGGAATACTGAACTGGAAGCTATTTATGCAAGATTTATACACGGAATGTCAGTAACAGTATATGAATGGGATAATGCTGTCGTATCAGCCTAGCTAGTTGAGGTCTTGGGTGAGGGTAAAGACTAGAGACGGGCACAATTTCAGGGTTATGGACTCTCTGTACTAACCTGTAATCTCAGATATGCATTGACCACCCACAGTCTGAAGGGGAGCCCCTCCCGAAGCAGTTCTTTTATCAAGAAATTCTTGCAATATTATTCATAACACTGCAGTTATTTATTTTTATGTCATCAAAATGGTACTTGAAGTTTATCTATTTTGTAGACAGAGTTCGAGAATATTTTTTCCATTCATGTAAATAATGGTTCATAAAATGTTTTGCATTAGTTTGCATTTTAACCAACAGTAGGAGTATGTACTATTTTTAAGGATTCAAGACCATACAATGTTTTCCATGGTTTTAGTCAAAATATCTGCATTTTTAGTTAAGCAAATAAATCGTTCTTATAAATGCTTATAGTCATGCCACAAAATGGTTGAATGTTCATGTTAATGGCATGGGAAAACACAACCAATGAGTATGCTAATTAGATTGCCTTAATTAGTAATAAGCAAGACAATGCAGATGGTAAAGGTTGTTGATGTTAAAGGTTTAAATACTCACTATGCTACTTAAATGTATTCGTCATTTAAACTGACCTTGATATAAAATTAAAGCTCATAATTTAAAGTAGTTCATTAATCTCTTTGCTGTCCTGGTGGTCTAGAGAGGAAAAAGGCAAGTGTTTGGGGTCTTCAGAAAGAATTGTTACTGGTCCTTTCTTTTTTAATTAAATTATTTGGTATTCTAATAGTAGCAAATAGTTTCACAGGCCAAAACTTTTTTTTGGTCAATATAGCTCTTTTTCTGGGATCTGAGTATGACTGTTCATATAAATACTGTATTTATAATGACTTAATTTATTGTTGGAGATATATTTGTGTTACTGTAGTTGTGTACTGTGGTCGATATGGTAGTTGATCTGTAGTTACTGTGTTCTTTGTAGGTCCAGGAGACGGAACAGCTCCAGGCCACCAGGGCAGCGTACTTCAGTCTGTCATTCGAGGAGGTTGTGCAGGAACTGATTAAGCAAAAGGAGGTGGTGCGAAAGAAGGACGCCCACATCCGTGAGCTGGAGGACTACATCGACAACCTGTTGGTAAGGGTGATGGAAGAAACACCCAGCATCCTGAGGACACCATATGAACCCAAGCGGAAGGCTGGCAAGATCTCCAAGAAGTAGAAGTGAACTTAATATTGGTACAACCGGTTTCAAGAAGATCTCCAAGAAGCAGAGACTAGAACTTAATATTGGCGTGACCAAAGTCACAAAGATCAAGAAGTAAAGGTGAACTTCACACCAGTATGAACAGTTTCAGGAAGATCTCCAAGAAGTACAGGTGATCTCCAAGAAGTAGAGGTGAACTTCATACTGGTCGAAACAGTTTCAAAAGAAAAAAAAAAGCTCATTACAAGCGATCTTGTAATTGATGTTAGTTTACAAGTAGACTTTTGACAATTTTAGGTTGTCAGACCATTTAAAATTGGTTACAGTTTGTAAGATGAAGGACCACATAGACCTGTGAACTAGTGCCAGTCTCACTAGAGATATACAGGTTGCATAAAAGGGCGATTATCTGTTATCGACTGTGGTTATTTAATGCTACAACACATTGTTATTTGTCACAGAATGTGTTTTTTTGGTTATAGACTGTTGTCTGTTCCCTGATACTTGTGACCACCTTGCGCTCTCACAAATGTGTTGTACACTGTGGAACAAAGAAGCTTCATTTGTTCAAAGTCAAAGTCAAAGTGAACTTTGTCATTTTTTATTGTCAAAGGAGGGCAATGTCATGATCACACCAAGAACTGACTAGCCGAATTCCAGTGAGGACATAAACTTACACTGTTGGGTGTTCTAAACACAGCAATGTGCAGGAGTCAGGAAGAGCAAAAAATTTGGGCCATTTATGGTTCAGTTTAGAAGTCACTGTCCAGGAGCAGCTTGTATATAGAAAGTTCTAGATCCCTCATCATAGCCATGCTTAGAGCTGCAAATCTTGGATCCAAGCTCTAGATTCCTCATCATAGAGAGAGGGCTAGTGCAGTTTACTGCTGCTTCGTTGGCCAAAAGCTGTCTAATAACATGGTGACTACCCTCTGCTGGACTGTCTACAATGTGTTTAGCAGTGGAACTCCACCCTGTCTGCCATAGTGGCATCCATTTCCTTGGTAACTGAATGTTACATCACTGCTGTCAATGTGTCGAGCGTTAAAGAATGTAATTTTATCACTACTGTCACTTATTTCTTGGGATGATAATTTGAGCTGGTACTATAATTGGTTTGGTTTGGGGTCTATGTCAGGGAAGAATACTGGCTAACTTGTTGGATTGTTATTCATAAAATACACTGGACTCGTATACAGTCACACTACTGAGCATTTAAAATGATTATGTTAAAACAAAAAAATACATAGATGACATGCAATAATGTGCTCAGTTTCTTTTCATGAATGTTTCTCAGCTAAACCCTGAGCTGAGTAATGGAGCTGATGATTATTTGGTGCAAGTAGGCTTTTTTCATCAGCCTGTTTGTCATTACAGTGCACAGAGCTGAAGTGAGGTTAAGTGAACTATGTACTAGAGCATTGATGCACATTACTTTTAAGTTGGAAAAAAAACTTGTTTACAGATTGTTTTTATAATGCTATGCTACGAAAGATAAAAAGGTCTTCAGAGTTTGGTGTTTTGTGCAGAAATGGTGGTTTGTGCTCCTCATAGTCGGCTAACTGTAGTAAGGATGTACTACAGAAAGGGTTAGGGTACTACAGAAAGGGTTAGGGTACTACAGAATGGGTTAGGGTACTACAGAATAGGTTAGGGTACTATGGAAATCTGGGCTATAATTATATGTAGTTTATATATACTGTGTGTGCATGCATGTGTGTGTGTATGTATATATACATACACGAGCGCGCGCACACTCATATATTTGAGAGAGAGAGAGAGCGCACCCACCTGTTGCCAACAGTTGCCTTGCGCAGTTTAATATGTAAGGTTTTTATTAAGAAAACCACAGTCAAAACCTGATTGTCATCATAGTTTTGCTGTTGAAAAGTCCAGGATGACTGTGCATGGATGACAGGATGACTAGCATTCTGACCACCACCTTTCTGTCAAAGGCCATCTGTCAAACTAAAGTTACGCCAGCCAATACATTTCCTACTTTTTAAAGTGTCCTTCTTTTGTGGTAATTCCCCTGTGACGAGAAACTCTCTCATGTCATGAAGAGAACAGTATTTCTGGCAGTATTACTGTGCATTCACAAGCAAGCCATGGTTAGTTAGCCCTAACCCTAACTCCAACCCTAACCCAAGCCAGCAGTCTGACTGCAGGCCTGAAAGAAAAACATAACTGCACAATGGAAGTCGAAAAATTTAAATCTCTATTTAAACATTGAAACTATACTGAGGTAGAATTTGCATTTTTTAAACGTTCTCCTAACATCAGGTATTACACCACAAGTCTCATTAGTAGTTTCATTTGTTCAGTATGGAGTGAGACCCTCTCTCTGTTGTTCAGTATGGAGTAAGACCCTCTCTCTGTTGTTCAGTATGGAGTGAGACCCTCTCTCTGTTGTTCAGTATGGAGTGAGACCCCCTGTCTGTTGTTCAGTATGGAGTGAGACCCTCTCTCTGTTGTTCAGTATGGAGTGAGACCCCCTGTCTGTTGTTCAGTAT
>JAOYMR010000008.1:135916-148531 GCA_025802075.1 Tenebrosternarchus preto
GGAGTGAGACCCTCTGTCTGTTGTTCAGACTTTGCTTTTTCCTCCATGTGGCTTAGAGTGTTGTCTTTACTGAACAGCAACAATCTCTTATTCTCTGATGAGATGATTGTGGTTACAACAGTCTAATGTCTCTGGCTTATCAGTGCAAATTTAACCCTAAACAGAAAATTAGCAGTAAAACCTGGCTATTTAAACATCCCAGTAAAACCTGGATATTTAAACATCCCAGTTGGCCGTATATTAAGAACTTGTGAAATGGTGCAGACAAGCTGGTTGGTTTGGCATTCATTATATAACAGAGTTCCAACTTCTACAATAAAACAAAAAATAAATCAGCCAATGTACTTTGTACAATGTACAATAACTACAATGTAGTTTTGTCTAGTTTGGGGCACAAAAGGTAATTGTGAATTTGAGTTATTTTCCTCAAGGAACTGCTCTAAATTGCAAAACTCTTGTTGTCTACACTCACACTCACAAACAAAAAGTTACAAAATAAAATATTAAACGATAAGAGATGTGGTGAAATGGAAAAAAGTCATTTGTTAGCAGCTCTACCAGGGTCTTCCCCAAGTTGCCACTCTGATGTATGTGGCGACAAAAGTGATCTGACCCACTGGTACATGCTTGCCATTCATGTGAGGGTAGAGTTATCTTTAAATACGATGCCAGAACACAGCATTTTATTCAAGTACTTGCATGAAAAAAGTGAATGTATATAGTGTATTAGTACATACTCATTCATTTTGAATGTTACATTATAGGAGGGATAAGACACTAGATGAATAAAAAAATATATATATGTGTATAGAATAGGCACCCTGATGTCTGAAATAGGGTTAAAGTAGAGGTGTAATAACAGTGTGCCACAAACACGGACCCTCGTGAGGTACATGAGGTTCCTCAGTTTGTAGCTTCTCAAGGAAAGCTACTAAAGAAGATGGAGGGGTTTTCTCATTCACATTACTACTAGTATTGTATTTGTATTCATAGAATCCAGTGCTGGGCATAGTGTGAATCGGTTTGAATCTACATCAGTGTGAATCGGTTTGAATCTACATCAGTGTCCGTTTTGCAAAATATTTAGAAATGAAAGTTTTTTTTAAATGACTTTCTACCAACATTTCTTATTTATCTACTGAAATATAATTTGATTGATGAATAAACAAATGTTTGCTTTTCAGTTGGTCTGTTTTTTACTTTAGGATTTGTCCCCCAGATAATACATCACTTGTTGAACGTTCCTTTATCACCATCAGTTATGGGTAGTGTTTTATTCCTTGTACCCTGACTGAGCCTTTGGCTTCCAAGCTGTCTGTAGTCCCTAATGCAACACTTTGATCTGTACTGATATATTTCCCATAGTTCTTACTACCAAATGTTAATGTCTTTTTTTATTTGTTTTAAATACTTTATTGTTTAGGGAAAAATTACATGCTGTCCCCTCAGCATATTATAAATATCGTACTAATAAAATTCTGGGTAATGGAAAGTAATGTTATTGTATGTTTGTTGAAGCAAAACGTAGTACATTTTCAGCATGTTGAACTAGCTCTGCTGAAACTGTACTGACTCAGCTCTGCTGAAATTGAACTGATTCAGATTAAACTAAAAGTCCCCAGGTTATGACGTACTGCTCCATTGCCTTATGAAAACTCACAAGTTGTTTATGTGGTTCTTTGTTGTTATTCTTGTTGGCTGTTATCTTCTAAAAGATGCTGTAATTATACACAATTATTATTTTTGGGTTGTTTTTGTTTTTCCATTTTTGAATTGTACTATGAATTTTAACATAATCAGTAAGGACATATTTTGGGGGATTGGGGGTATCCCCCGCTTCCTTTCCTTAAAATAATTGTCATACATATAAGAAAGTGATCTACTACAAAATGTATGTAAGACTGGGTTGATAAGAAAGAGCCATGGTGTTCATGTTGTTGGTGAGTGGTAGGTTTTACAACACTTGCTGATACGTGTTTCTGTAGTTATTACAACTGGAGGATGCGCTCTCTGTGTATGCAGCACAGATATGTTTTATAGTGTGTTTGTATTTATTTACGACTGACTGCAAATTTAAATACACTCTGTCACATATATTCCTGGCATGTGGCATGGACAGAAAGAATGTGTTAGAGAGTGATGAATTACATCACCTCTTACTTCTGCAGTGGAAGACACTCACCTGTACTGCCCTTTTCAATAAACACCTTCTTAAAGTACCATTTTTGTACTGAATAAATATTCTACATTTCTTAAGATAACTTTGTTGGCATATTTTACCTATAATTATTTCGTTATGTGTTTTAACTGGTTTGCTTGTTCAGTACTGTTGTATAAAACCTTTCTATCTCTATTTTGTCTACTCCTGTTTACACAGATAACCATTGTTTTTGAAACATTTGACTTGCTTTTACAGAGAAAACTTTATTTTAGTGCCTTTGTTACTTTGCATGGAATGTCCGTTTTAAACTGTCAAAATGTGACACGATGCTTTGGTTAGTTTGTCTGAATTAAGAGCTGTGATGAGGGTTTCAGGCTGGCTTACCACCCAAAAGCCTCCCAGTGCTGTTTCTCAGAATTATGATTGTTGGAAGGAAATTCCCATGTATTCTGTCACAAAACCAGCATCTTTAGGAGCAAAATGCTTTGTTAAAGTTCACATCTCATGATCATGTGGATGAGGTCAGTGTGAGTAGACACACCAGTGCAGACGACATTAACAATTCACTACAGATACACGAGATTAATGGAGTTCACTACTCTTACATGAGATTAACCGAGTTTGCTACTGATGCATGAGATTATAGGAGTTTGCTATTGATACACGAGATTAATGGAGTTCACTACTGATGCATTAGATTAACAGAGTTCACTACTGATGTATGAGGTCCACAGGCGAAGCCTCCAGCTCTTCCTGAGGTTCTCCTGTCGTTAAAACAGTGTTGTACATCCTATTCACAGACACGCCGTCTATTCTTCCGAGCTGACAGAAAAATGTTGAGCTCTGAATTAGATAGAAAGGCTTGATATAAAGCAGTCCAGCACAGTCTGGCGATAGACTTTAAAGTACAATAGCAATGCCAACAGTGGTAGATTCCATCTATAGAGCAGGTGTATAGAATAACATGGCCAGTCAGTGCAGGGTGGCAGACTTCAGTGATTTCTTGCAGGTTTCTAAGGGGAGGATGTAGAAATATGAGCTCAAATATGATACTTCACCAGTCTTTTTGAAATAACTTAAATTTAAATACATTCAAATAATAATGTTAAATAGGTCATTTGACCTTATACAGTAATTTTTTAATACAGCAGATGAAGAGAATTAGGAATTAGTGCTTTAGGAAACCTGCTGGTGCTAAAGTAACTGTTCAGAGTGGTTTATCTGAAGAAAAATCACATATTCGCCAAGTTCCGCTTTATAAGTGAGATGTATTTTTTTTCGCAGTTAATGAGTCTGTGCAACACTGGGATTTTCCCCACAGCCCTACTGGCTGGGTCTGCTTTCTTTTCTTTTTGAATGTTAAGAGAAAAGTTGGAAATTGTCAGTATAAACTCCCATTCACTGTCATTCATTAAATTAATGATTCCTTGGATACTTAAAGATCACAAGGTGTGAAACGGTGGACAGTGTAATGTTTACTAAGATGCATTTCCATCTTGTTATATATTAATTACTTTTTGAAAGAAGATGGAATAAAAGAGTAGGCTGTGTTGAATATCTTCTTTCTTCCTTTTGGGATTTGGAGATCTGTCGAGAGTGTCGCTACCAGCCTGATGGTGTGTTTCTCTCAGGAATATCCAAGGAGTTACCCTTTTTTCTTGTTTCTTGAATTAGCAATGGCTGGGCTGCCTGGCCTTTATACACTGTCTGTTCTCTCATGTCCTAACTGGAACACTTACAATGACATTTACGCATCCGTCAGCAGATAATGTTTCCGCTCCTGTCACCAGCACTGACAGACGTGCATACAGAAGCTGCGGGATTGTATGATGTTTGGTGAAACTAATCCTGGCAGAGTTGAGATGGTAAATCCCAGTATGGTCAGCGAGGGCTGCAGACAGCACGAACCTGCACAGGTGCCACAGGTGTATGCGTGTGCGTGCGTGTGCGTGAAGACTCCTGACACGTCACCTGTGCTCACGTTTAAATATGGATGAGCGTGACGGTGAAAGGCAGCCGTGACACCCGGCACGTGGCCGCTCGGGGAAACGCCTGCTGGGCAAACCGCTCAACAAGTGAAATTCAACAGATGGCCGTGGAGCACAAACACACGGGTGTGTCCACGCTCAGAAGCGCATGCACACCCTGCCGACGGCAGCCTGAACATGACAGAGCCTGTACCAGATGTCGAGGTTAACGCCCTGTCCGCCCGCACAGCAAACGCCTCAGGCGTATGGTAACATAATCTGAGCGAGCGCTTGGTTTATAGTGTGAAACCGGGTGTTGAATGAGCCTCTCCGTGCAGAAAAGCCCCCCATCAGGCGCTGTTGTGTGTGTCCTTTTGATCCCGATCGCTGGCACGTGCCCTGGATCAGGTGAACAAGCCCAGGTGAGACGCAGCATGTGGGGGAGACATGCGAGCACCGTCACCTAGGGACCAGAGCTGGAACACTGAACGTCTTCACAAGTGCTTGATTTGGGCCGTACACTTGGAATTGATCTCACCCTTGGTTTTTCTGATGGATCATAAACAAGGTACGCTCACTGCAAAAAAATGACTCGAGTTAGTACAGCCCTGCTTTACACATAATTTTTACACTTATTTTATCGCGATTTATACACATGCGAGCTGAAGCAACAGGAAGCATATTAAACTGCACTGCTGAATAGTGGAGCTAAAGAGCCCCTGGGGACTGCAGCGATAGGCTGCATGCTGATAGCCCTAAGTGGGTTCACTTTTCCACCACTCTTTATCATCCTGTCTGAAACCATAGCAACACAGGTGGGCCACGCCTGAACGCCGCACCAGTTGCCTGTCCAGCCCCAGCTTTCTGATTCGCTGATTTGGCTGATGAACAGGCTGAGGAACAGGCTAAAGCAGCCTGAGTAATATGCACACAGTCTGAGTAATAATCTGAGTAATAGGCACACAGTCTGAGTAATAATTGGAGTAATAGGCACACAGTCTGAGTAATAATCGGAGTAATAGGCACACAGTCTGAGTACTGGAGCACTGTAGTGATCTCTGGCTTCATGACAGGTAGGTTTTAATTAAATTTTAAAAAATGCATGCCCAAATTTAAAAAAACAAAGATAGTCAAAACTAAACTAATTTATTTGCAGAAGGTTAAAAATTATAAAAAAGAAGCCATATTTCTGCAAATAATGCAAAGAAAACAAGTTCATATTCACTGTTAAAAAACAAAACACCAATATGTTAATTTAGGAAGAGTTCAGAAATCAATATTTGGTGGAATAACCCTGATTTCCAATCACAGCTCTCATGTGTCTTGGTATGCTCTCCACGAGTAATTGTTCATTAAATAAGATTAGGTTCAGGTAATCACCTCATCACTACCTTATTAAGTAGAATGAGGTGTACCTGTGCTGGAGTTCAACAGATACTGGAAATGAACAACTGCCACACATGTACAGATAATTACTCCTTTAAGTTATGTAGGGTTAGGGTTAGGTTTAGGGTTAGGACTAGGGTTAGGTTTAGGGTTAGGACTAGGGTTAGGTTTAGGGTTAGGTTTAGGGTTAGGACTAGGGTTAGGGTAACAGCTGTTTCTTGTCACTTTGTTGGAAACAAAAATGATTCATGGAGGTCACAATTAAAAATTATGATTACAGTGTTTATAAGAACAAATTACTTTTTTTTACTTTACTACTTGTAATAGTTTAACACGGATGCTTCATTGTAAGATTTGTTACTTTATATATGATGCTTCAGAGTAGTTATGCCATTTATTAATTGTAGTGTAATTAAGATACTATTTTTGCCATACAGCCTATGCTGTAGAGTAATTTAGCACAGTCAGCTAACTACGTTTCTAAAGTTATGCTGTGTTTAAAGAACTGATATATTAAATGCATTTGTAGTATTTTTGCTATTTCATAAGCAGGCAACAGGTAAAATCCCAGCTGAGAAATAATTAGGTACATATGAAAAGTACAAACTCAGGGACTGAATGTATTGGATTGCAGTGCTAAACATAATACCACACAGAATCAGGAACTGTTCAGCAGCAGCTCAGCAACACACCTGCAACCTCACACATCTGCCCCTAAACATGGTGTAATAGTATCGACCTCGTCATCTCCCTTAAAACACAGCTCCATCTCTCTATCTGGTGTGTTACTTCACAAGCTGACAAATTGAATAGTGTTTACGTCCAAACAGCCTAAAGTCACGATGCTGTGGGTGGAAGCAGGGAGGCGGAGTAGTTCCCCACCATGTCTTAACAGGTCTTCCAGTATATAGATGATGACTTCCAGAGACATAAATAATCACCAATAAACCCAATGAACAATCCACTGGAAATATGAAACAAGCTTCAGCATGTCATCTTTTTTTCTCATACAGCATCTCTCCCTCTTTCTCTCTCTCCCTCTTTCTCTCTCTTAGATGGAATCATCTAAAAAGAAAACATTCAGTACTCTCAATCTTCCTAAGATGCTCATTCTTTTTAAGACTGTAATGCTGAGCATCCAGGGCACACTGAGGTGTGTGTTTGTAGGCATTAGACAAACAATGCAGTGCAAAGACATGGAATGTTGTTGTTTTTTAAAGATATTTGTTGCCTGAACCAAAAACATGAATGGTCATTTTCTTTTCACTGAAGAGGCTGTAAACTATTTGTTTTAAAAGCATCTTGGCTTTTCTTTACATCCTCACAGCTTGAAATTATTATCTGAGAAAATACATGTGACTGACCAAGGCTGTATAACCTGCAGCATGCTTCTGACTGGTTGAATTCACCAACCAGGAATCTTCAGTCTAGATGAATTCACCAGTCAGGGATCTTCAGTTTGGGTGAATTCACCAATCAAGAATCTTCCATCTGGCTCAATTCGCTGGTCAGAAATCTTCTCTAAAAGAGAAGGCCATCCCTGGTATGTGTTTTTGAGTGTGTGCATGCACGCACGTACAAGGTTCACCTAATACTTATAATACATATGCCTGCATGAGGGAAGAACATTGGAGAAGATTTAAATAGAGGGTGAATTACTTTGGAGGTCCAACATAAGTTAATAACTTAAATTGTAGCATCTTTAAGACTTTTTTCATTTTTGTAGATTTCTACTCATTTTCATAAAATATTTGTTCATAAACACTATAGATTATATAGTAGGTTGATGTTGAATTATTAAATGAATCATCTTGAAGAAGGTGCACAGTATATTTGTACATAATTTGCACAGTATATTTGTACATAATTGATGTCCCTCATATTAAGGCATGATAATGCCATGGTAATTTCACTGCAGTTGATCAGTATTGCATTATGAATGATGTGCATGTATAATGTATGACTTTTATAACATTGTTGCAGGCCTGTGCTGATTGTTATGGCTGTGTTTACTGGAGAGAGGGAGAGCTGGAGGGTAATTAAAGCCCCAGCAGGGTTATGGCAGTGCCTGACAGAAGAGGCAATAACTACCGTGGACGAAATATCCGCTCGCTCCACACGCTCCCTCCACACGCTCTGTCCACACGCTCTGCTCACTCCACACGCTCCCTCCACACGCTCCACACGCTTGCTCCACACACGCTCGCTCCACACGCACTCGCTCCACACACTCGCTCCACATGCTCCATGCGCTCACTCCACACACTCCACACGCTTGCTCCACACACTCCACACGCTCCCTTCACATGCTCACTCCACACACTCCACATGCTTGCTCCACACTCCACATGCTCCCTTCACGCGCTCACTCCACACGCTTGCTCCACATGCTCCCTTCACACGCTCGCTCCACACACTCCACACGCTTGCTCCACACACTCCACACGCTCCCTTCACACGCTCACTCCACACACTCCACACGCTTGCTCCACATGCTCCACGCGCTCGCTCCACACACTCCACACACTCCACACGCTCCGCTCGCTCCACACGCTTGCTCCACACGCTTGCTCCACACACTCCACATGCTCCCTAAACGCGCTCGCTCCACACACTCCACACGCTCCGCTCGCTCCACACGCTCCCTCCACACGCTTACTCCACACACGCTCGCTCCACACACACTCGCTCCACACGCTACCTCCACACGCGCTCGCTCCACACACTCCACACACTTGCTCCAAATGCTCCACGCGCTCACTCCACACACTCCACACGCTTGCTCCACACACTCCACATGCTCCCCCCATGCGCTCGCTCCACACACTCCACACGCTTGCTCCACACCCTCCCTCCATGTGCTCACTCCACACTCTCCACACGCTCCATGCACTCACTCCACATGCTCACTCCACATGCTCTACCTGCTCCCTACACACGATCACTCCACAAACTCTACACCCTCACTCTACACGCTCGCTCCACACGCTCCACGCACTTCACACATTCACATGGGGCTGAAATTAGGTTTTTGCTTGTTTATCTGTTCATTTTTTTTAACAATGCCTTTGCAAAAGCAGTAACAAGGGCTTGAGAAGTGTGGTGGTAGTGTGGGGTGTATATGCGTGAACATGGGAACGTGTGTGTATATGTGCATGTATGTGTCTCTGTGAGTGTCTGTGTTTGTGTGTGTTTGCATGTGTGTGAGTGCATGTGTGTGTGTGTGTGTGTGTGTGTGTGTGTGTTCAGTCTTCAGTAGACATATTCAGGCAAGTCAGACCAGACGAGATGGACGCAGAGAGGGAAAGATGATGGTTGAGTCTGTATTCAGTCCACCAGTGGAACAGATGCAAGAATAACCAGCTAATTCAGATTTAACTCAGATTTAACACAAATGTAACACAGCATTTAGAAGCATGAAGGCACTGCCTGTTTCACCAGTGTTGCCACTTGCAGCAGACGTTGTGAGAATAAACCAGATTGATTTCACTCGTGTGGTTTGTTCCTCATTGTCTCGGAGCTCCTTCTATGCAAGTAACAGACTTCCACAGACAAGCAGAGCAGCTACAAGGTCGAACTTCCTAACAACCAGACAATTGATAGATGTGTATTCAAAATCCAGTGAGTGATTCAGAAATGAAGCTTCCTGCTGTATAGACAGAAATGACAGAATATCAGAATTATAGATCAGAATTGCTCAGACTTGGCTACTGTGTCTGTACAGTTCAAAATATGATCACACAAATGATTTAATAATAAACCTAGAAGTCACTGATACAAGCAGCTGATTCGTTTGCATTTGTATGCATTGTCCTAGTTTTATAAACATTTTTAAAGTGTCTTTCCAAATGCAAAATGTTTCTCAGGACACTTTAAAACATTCATTTAAAAATGTCCAGGGAGCGACTTTCTAACAGTCAGGGGACTGTGAGATCCTGGACATGTGTGAGTAGCTGAGCTGTGCAGAACTGGCCAGCACAGGTGTACAACTGGCACAGGGATTCTACAGTTCGCCTGCGGATATAGTTTCTTCTTGGACATAGTGATTATTCCAATCCAGTTTCACCCCTAAGCACAATGCTCTTCATTAACTTACATATACAATTTTAGTATTTTAATTATGTTACAATACTCTTAATAAACATTCAAAAGCATTCCTTTTTTTGTTTGCAGAATTTAAAGTAGTTAAATAACATTTTTTCTCTATGAAGTGAAGTAGTATCATTAAAACTGTAAACTATCATTTTTTGTCTTTATTTCTTGTGTATTACTACCATTTCCTAGTAATGGTTTTTATGAAGTTTAAGGTATTAAAGGTCAGAGGTTTTGTCACATATATATTTGGTCACATTCAGTATGAAATAAAAAATATTTAAAAATAAAAATATTTTTGAAAGTAACTGTGTGTACTTTCTGAAAGTAAGACTCCTATTTTCTGTTTTTAAAAAATATCTGTCAGGAATTCCACTTTGTTCTTTCTGTGTAAAACCATGGTTAGTGTTAACCCTAAACCTAACCCTAAACCTAACCCTAACCCATTTACATCTATCACCCCACAACATATATTGCATCTTTATAAAACCATCATTTCATTGCCTGCAGTGGCTGTCAAGAAACGTAATAATTTCATTCCAAAGCAAAATCCTAACCCTAGCCCCTAACCCCTAACCCTAATCCTGTTAGCTGCTAGCAGGTAATTTGGTCTCACACTCTCTTCTTCCTGCCTCAATGTTATGATTTTGCACAATGGCCTAATATATCCATTTGCCATTCTTTTGGCTACTGCTAAATATATGAACAGAATTTAATGAGTATTTAATAATTTAATAAGTACGTCCTTTGATTGAGGACATTTTAAAAAGCACCTTGGCGTGTCTCTCTTGAAAAGGAAGGTCACAGAATGGAGACACAATTCTTAGCGGCCTGTCATTAAAGAGTAGAACAATTAACCAAATGACCAATTAATTACAGTTCGGTAATCTGGAGAACAGGAGCAGCTGGAAGGAAGCGCTACTGCATTCCTTGGTGCACAAAGAGAAACTCCATGGGAACGCCACACAAGACAGGATTTAAAGGCGCTTTAATCAAATTAATCTGAGATAAACAATCATTTAACCCACTATAAAATGGCTTCCAGTGAGGATTACAATGGCATTAAAAAACAAAAATGAATAATTAGTAGATGCCTTTTTTACCCATACCCACCCTCCTTTTCTTCAATTTCTCTCTTCAAATTCTCTCTCTCTCTCTCTCTCTCTCTCTCTCTCTCTCTCTCTCTCTCTCTCTCTGTTATGTTTTGGACTGTATTACAGCCCAAATCCAGATTTTCTACCTCTGTAACACAAACTTGTCAAAACCTTCCCGTTTCTCAGTAGTTCCAGAGGTCATAAGGTACGCGCATAATGGTAAACACTGATTTTAGTTCTTTTGGAATTAAGTTCAGGCTTAGCGCCCGAGGATTACTGCAGCGCACACGAGCTCTTAGTGACCTTAACTGCCCCGATAAGGTAAAACCTGATTTACTTTCTTCCATTTGGTCAGGTAATTATAACGCGCTAACCCTTCTTCACAATACCTCGTTTCTTCCCGTTTTTACCTTTGTATCAAACTTTGCAAATGATCCAAGTCTCGCGGCTTAAAGGATGGCGGTTCAGTTCCCAGGCGCGGCCGACAGCGAGAGCTTTCACAACCCCCTCCTCAGCGGAATGCCTGCAAACATGCCAAGGTTTATTTTATAAACACGCGAACACGGCAGATAATCGTGGAGCACTTCTCAAAACAGCTCGGTAACGTTCCAACCCCCCCCCCCCCGGCCATATGTTCTCATTAGGGTCTCTCTCGCTGCTTTTCCACCACTCAAACGAGATGGAAAATCTCCAGTGTTTTTACGCGTGTCACATAGCTGCATGATGAGCCATCAGACTCGCTCTGGCTGGGTTAGGTTGGGCTGGAATCTCACTGACCTTCAACACACCGTTTTTTTCTTTTTTCTTTTTTTTTACTTTCTTTGGAAAAGATTTATTCCAAAATGTCCTCGATTTGCAAGTGTAATGAGGCTCAGGGTCAGCGCGGCCAGCTATGCACAGGTGGCTCGATCTGAACCACGCGTTTTTTTATACGGGACAGCGCAGGGAGAGATTCAAAGAGCGACTCTGTTAGAGCTGTGAGAAATCATGAGCAATTAATAATGAGGCGTCAGTTCTGACGCGTCTAGAATTATGTTGTCAGTGCGTGAGAGTGGAGACACTGATGTCTTCATCTCACAGAGGTAATTGTTGCCTGTCACTCACGTGCAGAGAACAGTATGAAAGGAGGGATACACCTACATGGAAATGGAAGAGAAAGTCCGTTCTAACGAATATTAGTCACACAAAAACGCAGAGCTTCATAGACGTTTTCATCTAAATGGTGACGGCTTCAACTTCAATAAATAGTCGGTTACTCTACTTATCTATGCCCATATTAGTTTTGCATTGAGTTTATGTAACTATTGTCTTTCCCCAGGCAAGACCATAACTCATAATGCAGGCTGATGTCCGTGCAGCAGTGATTAGAGGAGCCTCCATTAGAGAAGTAAGTGTGCGTGACATCCCTGTGCTTATCAGGACGTGCGACTGTGGTCGCAGACGCAGCGGTAGCGGAGGGAGACCCAGGAAAAAGGAGATAGGAAGAGACAGAGGCCACGAGAGAGACCAGCATAATAAGACAGGAGAAAGATAGAAGGGTTGAGGTGAGTGTGAGGAACGTGCAGCAGGGCCGAGTGAGAGAGATCACAAGAGCACCATTGTTCTGTTCATTAATCAAACTAAGGCATGACAGCAGCATTCCTCACACACACACACACACACACACACACTGAGACACATACACACACAGATACAAGCAGATCACATACAAACTTCATTTATACACACACTAACTCACTCTAACTCACACTAACCCTCTCCCCAAATAAACACTACTCTTCATATTTCACTCAGACATGCATATATATATACACATATGAGTATTAGTGTATAATACTATATATATATATATATGAAAGGAGGGATACACCTACATGGAAATGGAATATATTCCATTTCCATGTAGGTGTATCCC
>JAOYMR010000008.1:179159-206460 GCA_025802075.1 Tenebrosternarchus preto
AAATAAGGAGGAAGATTTTTACTCACTGGTAGTTTGCCAGTTGCGTGTAAATTGTATTTAATCATGTTGTAGAAACCTAGGTCCAGAATAAAAATTTTTTATAAGATGCTGTTTGCAAGGGTTAGTTTTAATTATAGAGTTAAGTTAAACATGTAATAGGATTGTTTTACTGTTTACATTTTTTCTTGGTATTTATCAGTAGTATATCACTGTTTTTAATACAATACTAAACGATCTCCTATGCACAATATGCACTAATATTACAAATGACACTTCAAACAATAACTTTCCAGATATTAAAAAAGAATACAATGACCAATTCAGTTCTAATTAAGATGAGAATAAACTTTATAAACTTTATTTATTAGATAGCTCACAAACTTTATGGAATACATACTATTCTTGTGGAGACTTATAGTTTATGAAACATGCACTGTCCTTGCCGATTTGTATTTGTAAGCTTGTTTACTGTCTTTGTGGAGGTTCATGTAGCTGTTATGTCCTTTTGTGGGCATTGTTTCACCTGTTTGTAGGTGTCATTTCACCTGTTGCATGTCTGTATTTATTCACTCATCTGCATTACTTATGTATGTGTGGAAGCAGCAGCAGCTTCTGTGATGCCAGAGCCATGCTCATCAATCATCAGAGCCTAATCATTACAAGTGTAGCTCATCCTAATCAGAGGTTTAGGCTACTCCACCTCACCCTCACCCTCACCCTAACCCTAACCCTCACCCTAACCCTCACCCTCACCCTCACCTTCACCCTCACCCTAACCCTAACCCTAACCCTCACCCTCACCCTCACCCTTACCCTTACCCTCACCCTCACCCTCACCCTAACCCTCACCCTAACCCTCACCCTCACCCTTACCCTCACCCTCACCCTCACCCTAAGTCTATCCAGGGGGAGTCTGGAGTCATTGGTATGGCTTAATATAAGGTATCTTGATCTTGAACAAGAATACATTTGTTCAGATCAAAGTTCCTGCTATTTTATGTTGAACCTGAAGTTCTAGTTAACTCTTGTGTACAGTTTCATAGTACATCACAGTACAATAGATATTTTCTCCCTTTTCCCTTCTCTTCCTTTCTAACCTCCTTCTCTCTCTCCCTCTTTCTCCCATTCTCTCCCCTTCCTCTCTTTGCCTTTCTCTTCCTCTCCATCTCTTTTCATCTCTCTTTCCCTCTTCTCGTTCTCCCTCCCTCCCTCGCTCTCTCTCAGAATGCATGGCAGAAGGGAAGAACGGCGTGTAGAGCAGCAGCTCGGCTCGTTTTCCGCGTGAGAGGTGAGCAAGGCTGAATGATTAAGGGGAGAGAAACCTTTGCTGCACTGCCATTATGCACTTCAAAGGTCCATCCAGGCAGGTTCAATGAAAAGCAAATGTGTTGCCCTGCTGCACGAATACCGCAAATGTTTTAGCAGGTGCAAGCAATGAGAGAGGTGGGCAGTGACAGACCTGGCTGCACCTTGCTTTGGAGAGAGAGAGAGGAATAAAGAGAGAGAGATACAGAGGGAGGTAGAGAGAGATACAGAGAGGGGGGAGTGATAGAGACAGAGGGAGGTAGATCTCCCTTCATCAGTGAGGGAGGCAAAGATTTGGACTTTTACAAAGGTCACACAGAGGTCAAGTGAGTGTAGGTCATACATGCTGTTAACCATTAAAACCTGTGCAGGGACATTTATACTAGTGCAGCCTCTACAGCAGATTGACATAAAATAACACTCCAAATTATGGACTGTTTCCTTCAGGAACAATATGGGGATTAATGTCTTTGCGCGCACATATATACACACACACACATATATATATATAGATATAGATATTTTGATGTTCTAATTAATTTTGTTGCGTCAGATCACTTTAAGTTTTATTCCAGATGGAATAAAATCAGGCAAGATGTGGTTAACTAGAAGTTTTATTCCAGAATCAGGTAAGATGTGGTTATCTAGAAAGGCCAAAAGAGCCTTTCTTACCCACAGTTTGGTGTAGTCACATGCTATTAGCTTATCCTGGGAGACTACATGCCAGAACCTTAACCTGAATACTCTATCTAGACCTGCCATAACACATTCTGGAAACTTTCTGGACATGTTTTTCATAAATAACAAATAATGTTCCTGAGTTTAATTTCCTAATGGTGATCATACAGTTTTCCTGATGTTGGAACTTCAGCAGGGAAGTCATCAGGAATGCTGCTGTATTGTTCACTGAGCTGTACTGGATTGAGCTGTACTCTGTGTGGATGCGTGCAGTGGAGAAGAGGTGGTGGAGCACCTCTGTTTTATCACAAGTCACCGATGGTTGGCAGTGTTTCCTTAATCAAGCACAGAGGCGCTCAGCTGAAAGACACGGGCACTGATCCAGTTACTTTCATTAAATACTTACATACTCAGATATGGATGATCTAAAAGTGGGCAGTACATTCAAAATCTCTTAAAACATATTGCATATTGTGTATGTTGTGCATTAAATCAGTTTAAACATTTTATTGAATTATATAATTGAATTATTAAATGAAATCATTATTATTTTATTCTAATGGAAATGTTACATTGACCACTATCTTTAGTACTGTCCTTAAAATCAGTCTGTCCATATAGTGCATTTCATAGTGTGAGAGTGTCTCTTGTAGGCTCTGAAAGAGAATGGATTAAGCCTTCCCTTTCTTACTTTCATATCCATTATGACTTCTGCCCCCAGACACCTCGACTTTACTATGATCTGAAATTTAACTGTTAACAAATGCCATGGAAATGCATGGTAAACGATTCCTGTTCATCTCTGTTGGTTTGCACTACTGGGACAGCAAAGTTGCTGTCATTGTTTACATTTAAGTCTGGCTGCCATTTGCAAAGCCACATGGGAGGTTGCCAGATGTTGATAAATCCCCTCGACATTTCTTCCCAGATATTCTATACCCTTCACTGGTGTTCCTGCTGCTCTGCAGGGGAGATCCTGAACATCGTTCTGATATTTGAAAATAACTCCTAAGGCCTTCTTGAACTCATTGTTTGCTTGGTTGCTTGGTGGAGTTTGATAGTAGCGTGTGTTTAGTATAATTTAGTATCAGTATAGTGGAGATCAGTGTAGTGTAATGGTAATCAGTGCAGTGTAATGCTGATGGGAGCAGTGTAATGATAATATGTATGCTGTAGTGGTGATCATTGTTGAATTGTATAGTATATTATAGTACAGTAGTAGTAATCAGTTTAGTGTAGTGGTAATCAGTATAGCATTATAGTGATCTGTGTGGTGTAGTTGTAGTATAGTAGCGTGTCTTAATATATACTAGTATAGTTGTAATCATAATTGTAAAATGTGCTGGGACAGTTTAAGTGGTGATCAGAGTATCATTTGGTAGGGTCTAATCAGAACATATTGATTACAAGTATCCTAGCTTTAATTGTATACATATAATTTGATTTGAATTGATTCCTGGTATTTGTTAGAAATTAAAAAATATACATTCAACATCAGTTTTAGGCATTATTTGTAAGGTGATATATAGATATCAGCTGCTACTAATGTTGTGGTTTTTTTCATGACGAGGCGTTTCATGTTTCTGTAATTACAAACCAATTGGGAATGTTCCGCACAGTGGGAGGGGTAAAGTGTTTTTCCCCACCTCCATTTGATCTGTATTACCACCAGACTGTTTAACAATCCTCTGACAGATAGTTCAAGTCTATTTACAAAGGATTTATTTTATTTTCATGAGAAAATAGTGTGCAGTTGGAGCTGCAGTTTTACTTTGAGTATTTAGGGTTAGGGATCGGATTAGGATTAGGGTTAAGGAAAGGTTAGAGTTGGGGTTAGGATTGGGTTTGAGTAGAGTTATGGTTAGGGTAACCCCAACTCTAACAACTCATTAAAGGAGGGGCTTATTTTTTGTGTTTGAAGGGTCAGAGTAAGAGCTTTCTGATGGAGAGACTGGGGAATCTAGTCTTTCTGATGGAGAAAGTGAGGAATCTAGCCTTTTTGGACTTAATCTGGTAAGTGAAGTATGGGGCACTTTTCTCCATCTTCTCTTCATTTCCGCTCCATCACTGGCTCCAAACTTATCACAATAACGTTCAGATTGTCACTGGCTCGTGCCTGACAAACTGATATAAATTTTTCAATCTGAGTCTGACAGAAGTTTTCATTTTGCCAAGAGTGCAGGAAGTTCAGAAAGGGTGCATGATGTGTGAACACAAGGTACGACGTAAGTGTTTGGAGGAGTGCTCTCCAGGACGTCTGAATCAGGTTTGAAACCTCAGACAGTAGTATTTCCTAAAGTAGTGAACAAATTTTGTGATTTTTTTAATAGATTTTTTTAGTTTGTCTTAAAAACAACAGTAACAACAAGACAAACAATCAAGCTTAGCATTCCGGATATACACTGTTTTAGATTTCTGTGTGTATGGTGTTTTAGCATTCTGGGCGTATGGTGTTTTAGCATTCTGGGTACTAGTTGCCCAGGACTAGTTGACCATTGTTCACGTGATGGTCATCTCCAGCCAGGTCCTGCTTGGCACCAACAACAGAGAGGGGAATCTTGCACCCTCATTACATACCTGCCACTCTAATTACAAGCTGCTCAAGAGATGTTATTCTACACCTGCGGTGACAATGACAGCAGCCCCCCACCACTCCCCTGCTCCTTTGTGTAACAAGGTGCCTGCTGCAACACAACACCCCTGTAAATAAATGAAGCTTCTACAGCCAAGGCCCAGCCAAGGAACTAAACATCCTCTTCACTGCAGCACAGACACACATTTCCTCCTCCAAAGTAGTTAAAGAACCCTGTCTTTCACCCTAACCCTAACCCTTAAGAACCCTAACTCTCACCCTAACCCTAACCCTTAAGAACCCCAACTCTCACCCTAATCCTAACCCTTAAGAACCCTAACCCTAACCCTTAAGAACCATAACTCTCACCCTAACCCTAACCCTTAAGAACCCTAACTCTCACTCTAATCCTAAGAAGAATCCTTAAGAACCCTAACTCTCACTCTAATCCTTACCCTTTAGGAACCCTAACCCTAACCCTTAAGAACCCTAACTCTCACCCTAACCCTAACCCTTAATAAATATAACTCTAATCCTCTACTCCTCTCATCACAAGTCAAAGTTTGGCCACAAAACATTTGATTGACTGGATATTATATGGGAAGTAGATAGAAACAGCTCAGCACAGTGCCACTGACATGGCTGGGACATAGCTGTGTGTGGAACACAGAAGGGTATGGAACTGTCTCTGTGGCCATGACCCTGGGATTAGTGAGGAGGAAGAGGTGGTCAGTACAAACTGTACATGGCACCAGAAATGCCACACTCTCTAACCGTACGCCTGCGCAGTATTTCTAAATACCACTATTAAAGTGAATGGTGCATAAACGTGAACATTTTGAAATAATTAATAGCAGTGTTTATAAATTGGTATCAAATTAATAATTGTTTTATGATTTTGTAAATCATTATATATTAGTGCAGCATATCTAAGCTTCAACATGATTCTATAACTAGATGTGGTTTTTAGTCCTTAGCTATTAATTGCATTAAAAAATGCAATAAAAAATAGATGAAGATGACATATATTATGCAGGTTGCCGATTAACCAGATAACAAAACAAGAAGTTAAATTCTAAGAATTAAAATTCTAGTTAAGCTTTGCTGACTTTGCTGATTTTGAAGCTGAGAAGAAATTGCCATGTGAAAGTACAGACAGTATCGGTGGGGTTAACCCTGGTTTTACCATGATTTTAGAATTTAATTCTTCGGTTCTTTTTCATTTGACTTTTTATAGATCTTTTTGTAGATCTTTCTTTAGATTTAGGGTTAGGGATCGGATTAGGATTAGGGTTAAGGAAAGGTTAGAGTTGGGGTTAGGATTGGGTTTGAGTAGAGTTATGGTTAGGGTAACCCCAACTCTAACAACTCATTAAAGGAGGGGCTTATTTTTTGTGTTTGAAGGGTCAGAGTAAGAGCTTTCTGATGGAGAGACTGGGGAATCTAGTCTTTCTGATGGAGAAAGTGAGGAATCTAGCCTTTTTGGACTTAATCTGGTAAGTGAAGTATGGGGCACTTTTCTCCATCTTCTCTTCATTTCCGCTCCATCACTGGCTCCAAACTTATCACAATAACGTTCAGATTGTCACTGGCTCGTGCCTGACAAACTGATATAAATTTTTCAATCTGAGTCTGACAGAAGTTTTCATTTTGCCAAGAGTGCAGGAAGTTCAGAAAGGGTGCATGATGTGTGAACACAAGGTACGACGTAAGTGTTTGGAGGAGTGCTCTCCAGGACGTCTGAATCAGGTTTGAAACCTCAGACAGTAGTATTTCCTAAAGTAGTGAACAAATTTTGTGATTTTTTTAATAGATTTTTTTAGTTTGTCTTAAAAACAACAGTAACAACAAGACAAACAATCAAGCTTAGCATTCCGGATATACACTGTTTTAGATTTCTGTGTGTATGGTGTTTTAGCATTCTGGGCGTATGGTGTTTTAGCATTCTGGGTACTAGTTGCCCAGGACTAGTTGACCATTGTTCACGTGATGGTCATCTCCAGCCAGGTCCTGCTTGGCACCAACAACAGAGAGGGGAATCTTGCACCCTCATTACATACCTGCCACTCTAATTACAAGCTGCTCAAGAGATGTTATTCTACACCTGCGGTGACAATGACAGCAGCCCCCCACCACTCCCCTGCTCCTTTGTGTAACAAGGTGCCTGCTGCAACACAACACCCCTGTAAATAAATGAAGCTTCTACAGCCAAGGCCCAGCCAAGGAACTAAACATCCTCTTCACTGCAGCACAGACACACATTTCCTCCTCCAAAGTAGTTAAAGAACCCTGTCTTTCACCCTAACCCTAACCCTTAAGAACCCTAACTCTCACCCTAACCCTAACCCTTAAGAACCCCAACTCTCACCCTAATCCTAACCCTTAAGAACCCTAACCCTAACCCTTAAGAACCATAACTCTCACCCTAACCCTAACCCTTAAGAACCCTAACTCTCACTCTAATCCTAAGAAGAATCCTTAAGAACCCTAACTCTCACTCTAATCCTTACCCTTTAGGAACCCTAACCCTAACCCTTAAGAACCCTAACTCTCACCCTAACCCTAACCCTTAATAAATATAACTCTAATCCTCTACTCCTCTCATCACAAGTCAAAGTTTGGCCACAAAACATTTGATTGACTGGATATTATATGGGAAGTAGATAGAAACAGCTCAGCACAGTGCCACTGACATGGCTGGGACATAGCTGTGTGTGGAACACAGAAGGGTATGGAACTGTCTCTGTGGCCATGACCCTGGGATTAGTGAGGAGGAAGAGGTGGTCAGTACAAACTGTACATGGCACCAGAAATGCCACACTCTCTAACCGTACGCCTGCGCAGTATTTCTAAATACCACTATTAAAGTGAATGGTGCATAAACGTGAACATTTTGAAATAATTAATAGCAGTGTTTATAAATTGGTATCAAATTAATAATTGTTTTATGATTTTGTAAATCATTATATATTAGTGCAGCATATCTAAGCTTCAACATGATTCTATAACTAGATGTGGTTTTTAGTCCTTAGCTATTAATTGCATTAAAAAATGCAATAAAAAATAGATGAAGATGACATATATTATGCAGGTTGCCGATTAACCAGATAACAAAACAAGAAGTTAAATTCTAAGAATTAAAATTCTAGTTAAGCTTTGCTGACTTTGCTGATTTTGAAGCTGAGAAGAAATTGCCATGTGAAAGTACAGACAGTATCGGTGGGGTTAACCCTGGTTTTACCATGATTTTAGAATTTAATTCTTCGGTTCTTTTTCATTTGACTTTTTATAGATCTTTTTGTAGATCTTTCTTTAGATTTAGGGTTTCAGTTAGGGTTAGAAACCCAAATAATAAATGATGACTAACTAATGAATGAGCAGAGAGATGGATGACAGAGTGCTAATAAAAGTACTAATAAAATGTAATGAAATAATATAGCTGTTTCTAATACAGTAGGCAAATGAATGTATAAAGATTTGTGAATATCATATAACCATTTGTTATTTGAATAATATTTGTAAAATAATCTTATCTTTACCTCCTTTATGGTTCACATATATTAAAATTACATTGGTTCAGATTCACATTCAGCATGGTCATATCAATAAGAAGACTGTACAGTAATACATTTGTACAGTAAGACTCCATCGCACTCCTGCAGGGCCGCAGACCTCGGTGCTCAGTGGGATCGCCCATCCAGCCTGCTTCAGGTCGCCATGACACAGAGACCTATTGTGAAGCTGAAAAAGCAACTGCTCCCTCTACCCAAGAGCAGAGTGCGCGTAGCATGGCGCTAAACGCTCTTTTCAGAGTCCACATTAGGTGGCGTGGCTCTTAAAAGGCTTACGCAGCCCAGTCAACTTCAGCAGAGCCAGCTTACCACGGGCCGTGTCAAGATAACATGCAAACATCCGCTAGGTTTTCATTGGCTGTCAGATGTGATTTTCCAGTGGCAGGGTGGAAGCAGGAGTGTAGCGCTGACACCCCCACAGTGCCAAGACAAGAACAGAGGCTTCAAAAATAGCACGAAAGACTGCAGGATTGTATGTAGCCTACTGATGATTATATTCTAGATGGAACAGGATACAAGCTAACATTAGACCAGCAGGACAAAGGAGCATCTCTAAAAGGCCTGAATTGTAATATCGGCATTTTCTGAATTACTTCAAAATGATTCCCCTGTGTCAGCTCTGGAATAAGGGTCTGGATGTAGCAGGGTGTATTGATGGATTGGCACAATCATGTGTAAAATGAAAGGTAAACCTAAACTGGACTAACCAGACAGCAGGGACGAGGTCTTGTAATTGCACTGTATATAGAAAACCCCCACGCACACATCCGTTAGCACCAGCTGAAGTTGTGAGCTTTGCTGAAGAACTGGATATTGGCACCTGCAGCACGCTGATAGGCTAAATCCCCCGGCTGCAGCTCTGGTTCAGCTCAGGAGCCCAGACGCACTCGGCGTGTGGCTGGTAACCACTCAGCCTCACCTTATCACCTCAGGCCCATCCCAAGATTCTAGAGAGCCGATGAAGCCCTCACACCTTCTGTACAGTACAATATAGTAAGTGCTGTACAGAGAAAGACATTAACTTCTGGGAAGAAATAGACACCCACAGTGCGCTGCTGTTTCTAATGTAACATGAGAACACAGATGATTGGCTTTTGGCATTGGAGTTTATTGACATCTTTGTAGTATTACACATAGATTGTTTACAGGATTCTGCAAAGGTGAGTATACTTAAAATACTTATTATCTGTGAAATAAACCCCAAGAACAGATATTTAAATAGTGATAGTCTAGTGTTCTGTGTCTGAGATAAACTGTTTAAGCATTCTGATGTTAGCACTAGCCACTGTAAAACTTAACAGCGCATCTAAGTACTGAATCATTTCAGAACTTATGATGGAAAACATTTTAAAGGTGGAAGTAATTTATCTTATTGGTCTTTTTATTGACTTGTACTCAACATGTAATGAGGTTCTTTGTTCTTATGCCAGTACTACTTTGAGTAAGAAACTTTTGATAAGAGAACTCAGAGAGTATAAGTGACTGAATTCATGAAATCATCTTTTGAAAGCAAAATTTTCAGTTTTGTTTTTTTTAATATATATCTTACAGTACCTGACTATGCTATATTCTGATAACTAAATCAATTAATTACTTAATTAATTAATTAGAATTTTTGTATCACATTCTCAGATGTCTAATATACTCCTTCTGCCCAAACATTTTAAGGTTCTAGACTACTTAAGGAAGTGAATAACACATGCTGAAGTGGAGATTATGTAGCAGATTAAACACTTACTCGCCTGGGGATTAGTGTGAAAATAGAAAGCTTGTAAAGAGCCTGGAGTATTTGCTATGGACTATGTAGTGTAAGGTGAGTATCTGTTGACAAACTGGATATGTGAGCGTCCCTCCTAATTGGGGACGAGAGACTGTAAGTGGAGAATGGGCGTGTACACCCAGTATCAGAGCGAAGAAGCTCGGAGCACAGGACACGTACATAGTAGTATAGCAGAATCTTAGGAGGCATCTTCTGTCAAGCACCTATGATCTTTGCTTCATTATGCTCCTTACAAAACCCCAGAAGGTGACACCAAACTGCCCATTATCCCCTGAATAGCCCTGTATTAGCAATTGCTGGGTTGAAATCGGCACACTAAGTAATTACCCTCTGTGTGAGAATCTCTTCGCATCTTCTGAGCATAATAGCGGGCTTCTAGGGAGATGAATAATCTGGTTATAGCACCCCCCCCAACACACACACACACACACACACACACACCTTCATGCAATCATCACATAGCAAAGAAGCTTAGTCAACCCTTCACTACAGGCCAGGATAATAATTGCTGTATTAATTGGTGTTGTCCAAGCTAGACAGAATATAAGAGATCCCACTGGGGCTAATAATTAATGTTTTTTTTTCCCACTCGCTCCTCTGTCTCCTGCTTTTTTCTCTGCCCCCCCCCTTCCTGTGGTGTGTTCTGTGGTATCATTAGCAAAGGGCTTATTCGGAGAAACAAGTGGAAAGATGGTGGAGACTCATTAGAGTATTTTTAGATAAGCCTTGAGCAGCAAGAGTATTACTAGTGTCTAATTGTGTTTATTTAGATTCTGTAATCTTTTACTTAAAAATGATATGTGGGCATAATGTGAGCAATGTAGTTCTCAACTGTCTACTGGGCAAAAAGACCCAGATAAAATGTCCTATGACGCCTATTATAAATCGACTACTCCTGTTTGATGGAAGCTCTGAGGTCCTCTGGAGGGTCCACTCAGATATAGCACATTAACAGCCTCTTGTTTATGGGAGAAAATGTCTACTAAATTGTGATCTAATGAACTAAACCACTGGCTAAATAGTAAAAGCAGCTAAGTTTCATGAGGCAATGACAGTAACGATTTGCAACTGGTCAAACTGGCCCTTTGTTAAGGACCTAGAGGATGGCCCTTTGTTAAGACTGAGAAGTACTTCTATATGGTCATTATACCATTGTAAAATAAATAAAACAATAAACCTAATGGCTGCCTAAGATTTTTGCACAGTACTATATATATATATATATATATATATATATATATATATATCGTATTTAAATCACAATTTACATCTTTTTTACAGATTACAGATTATTAGTTTTGTTTGTGTAAAAAGTTTAGAAATTAAAATGAATTTAAAAAAGACATTAGCAATAAAATTCAGTTGGTACAAAATGTCACAAAAAACAAGACGGATAAATAAACATGGTTTGATATGAT
This sequence comes from Tenebrosternarchus preto, assembly GCA_025802075.1. Lineage (NCBI taxonomy): Eukaryota > Metazoa > Chordata > Actinopteri > Gymnotiformes > Apteronotidae > Tenebrosternarchus > Tenebrosternarchus preto. The sequence continues at coordinate 190,485 of JAOYMR010000008.1, forward strand.
ATGAACACAAACTCATAATATGAACACAAACGTTCATATAAACCATAGTAATCAGTAATCTAGTGGAATAGGTAGGGATCTTTTGTAGATTAGTTGTTTTGTTTCTGCCTTTTTACATGTGTTATATATTGGTATACCAGTACATTATGCCTATTGCTAGTTCTGTGTAATTCAATGTTAATATTTTTAAAAAAAGGTTTTGTTGGGAGAACTACAAATGGCAGGAACCAGTACAGCACATTATGAAAATTCTGTACATTGTTAAATGCAATTTGAAATCAACAAACTTGTGTATCAGGCTTCTTAGATGGGAGACATCTCATGTGGTTGCTGGTAATAATCATGGCCTGCAGGTTTTCAGGACACCATTGAGTTAATAAGGTTCATTAAATTGTCTTATTAGTCTTTTGACATGATTTTGGTTAGTTCTTAAGGTCACCCTTTTATAAATGTGAGTTACAATGCTCCAAGCAGGTGTTTTCAAGGTGTTCATCACCTTGTAGTCATATAAATGTCTCAGGTGCTCAGGTGCAACAACATATAATCATCATATTTTCAGAAAATCAGATAATAAAGTCAGATAATCCCTGATAATCCTAGAATGCAAACACACTAAATCTCTTCTCTTCTGTCCATTGCCACTTCTTGTTAGCATGAGGTTTAACTACACCAAATGCCACAACAGGAATGAACTATGGCCTTTCTTTAAGATACAGGACTGCAGAAACCTGCTAGTGATCCACACCCAAAGGACACCTGGATGTTTATGTTCAGATCAGCTGGGAATTGTGCCTCAGAGTTCAAATTAACATCAGACCTGTTTAGATTGTTTTTCCATTATACTCTGATTACAGGCCCTGCAACTATAAGAGGATGAAAGAATCATTGATGCCAGAAGCCAAGGGGACTCCAGAGTTTTTTAGACCATTCCAGAAGATGGAATGGATTACTTATATTTTTGGTTTGGATCGGTTTGAGTCAGGATTTCTGATTCAGGGCAAGAATCTGTATCTCACATACACAGTCAGGTGCATGTAACACATCCCTTAGCCTGATAAGAACACATTATGTAAGGTGCAATGACTACGAAAAGGTTATCCCCAGATCACGGTTAGAAATGTGAGAGATAAAGATGAAGTTTTTGACTTTCCAATATTTCTGAATGTGGAAGTATCATCAACAGTTACTACATCACTGTGGGGTTAAACCAAAATCTTCATCAAGACTCATCGGAACGGAAATAATTTGTGGCTGAAATAGATTGTCAGGATGAGTTTCACAGTCATTATCTAGCCATAGTTAACTAACATTGTATGTTATTGCATGTATGTATTGTATTTTCTGTTATTGTATGTATTATATGTATTGTTATCTGTTATTCTATGTATTGTATGTTATTTTGTTATCTGTTATTCTATGTATTGCATGTTATTGTACACCTCCTCCTTTTGCTCTGCTCATTGAAAGCAGCATGTATTCAAACAGCACTACAGGTTTTCTTTATCTTCATTCAGTGAGTTCAGCAGTCGTTAATTTAGCTGAAATTCTGAGGAGCCATCAGTATTTCTGAAGTGACAGTTAAGATTCCCTGAGGGTGACTCAAATGTCTGTTTCTGCGTGCCTTGCTGTGTGAGATAGTAGTAATTAATGTAATGGGAGATTGACTTGTTAGCAGGCAGCTTCTCTGCAGCATGTGTTGATGCCCCCAGCGGGGCAGAACCCCTGCTCGTCACTTCGTTATGGCCCGTCGAATCGGACCAAGCAAGCAAGTGCCTCGTTGTAGTGGCTGTGGTTGTTATTATTATTATTATTATTATTATTATTATTATTATGAGTCTGCCTTAACTCATTAGTTATGAGTGTGAGTTGTTATTTATTATTATTATGATTATATTTTACTTTATTCATTTCTTATTGTTATTATAATAACAATAATAATAATAATAAGTCTCTGCTTTGTGCATGTCCCTTTTAAGAGGTCAGATAAGCCTCACATTACTTTATTTTAATCCTTATATTCCTTTTGTAATTTCTATTCATCAGGGATTTTCACCCAGATTACTGGGGATAATGTCCTGAATCATATGAGTTATGTATTCTGTTCAGGACTCTGCCATGATTTGTTTTAGATCTGTTATCCTGTTAAACCATGTGTAATGTGTAATGCTGATGGGCAGCATTTGGACTTTCATTTGAAACCATCACATAAACATATGCTGTACCATCATATTATATGGCATATAAGGTATTACACAATGGAGGTGGCAGAAACTGTAATTTCTTATTTCCCCTGAAGTCTTAAATTACTCGCTGTTCCATTTCACAGTATGAAGAGTGTGCTAAAGAGCTTTAAACATAAGCATATATTCTCTCAGTTGTGAGGCCAGAACTTCAGTAAGACCAACAGAACCACAGCAAGAGCAAAAGAACCGTAGTGCTTTGCTGTATAGATAAAGGTTAAAACACCTTCATGTTGTATTACATTAACCACAGTCAGTAGCAGTGAAACACAGTCAGCAAAGATTTACCCAAAAATCCTCTATTTTTAACCATTTTACCATTTTGTTTTATTCTGGAAAACTGCAGTAATAAGCAATCAAAAGAAGCTTGACTAACATTTTTTATCGTTTTGCTTTGTAGAAAAAGATGAGATTAGCGTGGCAGACCTGGGCAGGTGTGTCACGCAGTGCTGTGAACTGGCCAAGCTAAGCAATAACTGCCGTTAATTAGTCTGATAAATTACATTCAAAACAATGGCATGTTTAAATAGCTCATTTTAACTTGAATCCTAAATGAGATATTACATCAAAAGCCATGAATTTCTCCCTCTTTTCTCCTGTCTGAAGAGGCGTGTGTCTTCCTGAAAGCATTTTTAAAGGTTACGGTTTCCTTTGACGATAAAGCAGTACCTTTTAATGAAATTCTAATTAGTAATTTCATGGACTTTGTTATTAAGTGTATCAGATTAGCACACATTTTTCACAGCACTGCTTTAATTAAGAACACTTACAGTACAGTTTCAAACAATTGCTTTTTTTTAATGGAGCAAATATGTTAAAAACCTATTTGGTAAACAACAAATGTAGTAGTACTAAGTTTTAATTAGGTTTAGAATGCATTTTTTCTAAACTCCCTCTTTCCATAATTATGCAGTAGCAGTTCTCAAACAGTATAACTATGTGTTCTGTTTTCTTCATAACAGCTATGTCTGTATCCATATCAGCCTTGATTTGATATAATATTATGGCCAACTCCTTTTAGGAGAAATGCATATAATTCTGTTATAGTAACTGTATACTACACACTTTTGGTTGTAACATTAATAATAAAGATGCTCCCTGCAAACAATTCATCTTTTATCAGTGTGACAACAAAACAATTCAGTACTCATAAGCATTAGTGTATATTTGCCCAGCCTCAAACACACAGTACAAACTCATAACAATAACTTCATAAAATACAGCAGACTTCTATAAATGTGTATAAACTTGCAAGGATGTCTATAAATGTGAATAAACTTGCTCAAAACCAATGGCATTAAAATAATTCGATGAAGGAACTTGGTTCTACTACAGGCTTTTGTGGGCATATGCGGGACAAAGGTGTTTCCACAGCATGGATCAGCTGGGGCTTATAACCGACACCCCAGCAGAGCAGAGTCCATTTAGAACACACAAAAGAGACTTGGAGCAGTTCTCCTCCTGCCCCAAGCCTTGAACACGAACAACACCCTGTGCAGTCACAAGCAGGACCCGTAATTTGGCCTAATAATTACCAGACACACCACAATGACACATCAGTGTCTGAGCTTCTTTGGGCACAAGTGAATTTTAATACATTTGGAAAAGGTTGGCCAGAGGCAGGGCAGTCTGGCCAGGGGTGAGTGGGCAGGAGGCCCACAGGTGGAAGCACTTTAGGAAGTGATAAATGATTGGAAATCCATTTTGTCCCCCCGAATGGAAATTAGGGCGAGCAGGTGTTAAATGGTAAAAGCACTGGTGAATTTTTAATCGGGAGTCGTGGTCGGGACCAGATGTGGCAGGACTTGGGTCGTCGGACTTGGAGTAATAAACTCACGATGGAAGCGAGGACATTCCCACGCTAACTTTAATGACTTGCTTCTTTAAAGACTCTGATGCCATGTTTTACTTCTCAGTTCATATAAGCTTTGATAAGCAGCATTTTGGTGGCCACCAGTCAGATCTGTTACCATGACACTCTCCCTGTGCGTTACATCGTGAGACAAGAAGCATTTCCTGTCTGTAGTTATTATGTTTTGCTGAGAGTCATACAGAAACTGGGAAGGGTGGAGGTGTCCAGACCTGCTGTGCTGAGGAACAAGCACACTTAATCGTTTATTTCTTATTCCTATAAAATACTTCACTGCAAGAGGGAAACAATTAAAATTGGCCAGAAATCATAGCTCCTGTGTTTTGGATGGGTTACAGTATTTAACATTATTGTTGTGCTTAGTGAAGTCGCTGTGTATAACTTCATACTGGATGCACTTTAATGTTGTGGAAGTTATAGTGAGACATACATACACACCTCTTAGACCTTGTACCAATTATCCTCTCATATTCCTGATCCCTTATTACAATCTACATCTCTCTCTCTCTCTCAGTTCTTTCTCTTCTCTATCCACATTCACACACCCATCATGGACTCAATTTCATGGAAAGTTTGGGAAACGCAGCTGAATTGTCCACTTGTTTTAAGTCGAGACCTGTTTGGTCCCAGCTGTCTAAACAAGGGAAGGAGAGATGATGATGGCCCTTGGTGGGGGCGGGGTCGAGAGGGGAAGGGGTGGGGTCAAGAGGGATGGGGTCAGGGCCTGATGAAGATGTGTTATATTTTGGGCTTGACCTGTGCATGTCCCAGAATGCATCACGGCATGACACGGACTCATCGGCCAGAGAGCGGCATTGGGGCAGGCTGCTGGTGAACCGTTCCCTTCATGTTTCACCACTGCAGGAGATGAGTCCCCTTCCTTCAGCCTGGGCTGGTGAGTGCGACCGGAACGCTGAAACTCTGGAGCTGCTCTGTTTCGCCACCACTCAGCTTTATAGGACTTTAACTGGCTCCTCCATTAATAACACGGACAAACTAATTTAACTGAACGTGTCTGCCTTAAAACCACAGGAACAAAGGCTGGCCAGTGGAAATCAATCTGAGCCTTGTGACGGAACCACTGAGGCGCTTGGTCTTTGAAGCTCTTTGCTTAAAAAAAGAGGGAGGAGGAAAGAAAAAAGGCATCTGAGAAGTTATTTAACTACAAACACGACCCACCTTCCTCATTCCAGCTGCATAATCAGCCATAATAAGTGGCCTGCATTGGTCCACTTAATGTATTTCTAACACTGCGGAGCAGCTAATCCTGTCAGAAAGAATAAAATGGAGGGTGGAGAGGCATAAGTGCGTGCGTGTTTATGTGTGCATGTGTAAATATATACGCGTTTGAGCATATGTGAGCATATGTGTGTATGTATCTATGTGAATGTCTGAGTTTGTATGTTTAAATGTGCGTGTTAAATATGTGTTCTTGTGCATATGTGTGTGAGTGTGTGTAAAATCTTGTGAAAGCTATGGCGTGGATTTAAGCGTTCAACTCCGTAACCACACAGGAGAATGGGCCAGAATTTACTGACAAAAGGAGTGAGAGAGGGAGACAGAGAAAGGAATACAGAGGGAGGGAGAAACAGAGAGAAAGAGATAGACTCGTATTTCTGCCCAAAGTGCGGATCCATTTTTACGCTTTAGTGACCATCAAGGAATAGAGGACATAATAAGCAGGGGAAGGAGAGCAGCGCACTGACTTTACACTGGGCTGAAACACGCTTGACATTACACCAGTTTTATAATCACCACTCTCATTCTGTCTGTTTAAACGGAGGCCTCCTCCGTGTGCTTTATAACGCATATCTTCCCCTCTGTAAAAAGACAGATGCTCTGCTACTAATCTGACAGACGGAAAAATCTTTGAAAGCCTAAGCGTTGTTGTTGCCACTCGCATGCTATGATGTGGTTAGAGCTTACTTTAGCGCCTAAAGCTGACTGAGGTCCGTAGTGTGAATGAAATTACACAAGTGGACGAAAGACTGCCGTCACTTTTAGTTGTTGGAACTGTCGTCAGCAAATCATTAAAATGCGCGAATTTGCAGTCTCGTTCCGAGTTTGCCAAAGCGGCAGATCTGGGAAGGTTCGTTGCAACGCTAGAACAGCCACGAGGCAAAACAAACGAAGACATCGCGGAAGACAAACAGGAACTTGAGCGCATCCGACGCCTCGTCCCCCTCCCGCGGCACTGTCAAAACACCTTTTCCTGGGGCGTGCTAAACAGACACGGCCTGTTAGGAGCTCGAGCATATAATCACATCTCTGTAATGAGTTATTAATTAACGAGGGGCGTCCATTGCCCTGCTAACAGCCTCATAAACAATTGACTGGAGATTTGAAGATTTTTGACTCGCTGACACCATTAAACAAATCAATATTGGGTTTTGCAGCGAGAGTCGTGAGCCTGACTCTCGCTGGTCTTTGCCAATCAGGCGTTTGGAATACTAATAAGGGAATTAGCCGCTTCATATTCGGCATGTGGCCCATCAAACAGATCCCTATCAACGGGGAGCTGCAGACTCATTTGCATGGAAGAAGACTGTGCTTTGTAGGTAAAGATTTCACAATATGTCATTCATTATGCCCCCACCATTTCTGTCTCTCAACCTGCCCTCCCCTCCTCCCCCTCCCCCCTTCCCCATCTCAATCCCCCATATTCCTCCTCTCCACACATACACACAAACACACACATACACTTCTTTTTGCTGCCTCCCCAAATTACAGGATCTAGTTAAAACCATGTTGGCCCTCCATGTGAGTTTAGCCTGCTGGGTAGGCTGTTGAAGTCTTTAAACGTGTTCCCTTTTATGTCAGTCCAGTGTTTATCACAGATATTTATTTTTTTCTGAAGCATCCCATTTTTCTAATGAAGTCCTTGTCCTTTTGCTGAGGTTCTGGAGCTGGATAGCAGAAACCCAGGCAACCCCATCTGATATTCCACTTCATTTGATCGTGCCCATAATCTGATCTGATAAATGTTGTACTTAGCACACCCAATGATGTTTACTATTCAAAGCACGAGAGTAGATGCTTCAGGTCTGCATTTAAGCACGAGAGTAGATGTTTCAAATCAAATCAAAATCAAATCAGATTTATTAATATAGAGCTTTTTACAGCAGTCGTTGTCTCAAAGCAGCTTTACAAGTGTCAGAGTCCAAGCCACCAGTGATCAAGCCAAGGGTGACAGTGGCAAGGAAAAACTCCCTGAGAGCATGAGGAAGAAACCTTGAGAGGAACCAAGACTCAGCGGGGGGAGCCCATCCTCTTCTGGCCAACACCAGTCACCACGACAACAGTATTAAGCATGTATATATAGTCCTAGACTTCTGCAGTCCAGAGTCGTGGAGATACAGGTGGCTGGGCCACAGCAGGGGGGATCAGGGGTGTTGAGATGGGCCAGAACAGCTGGTTGATCCTTCATCCGTGTCTGGATAAGTAGGAAGTGGCTGGTCTGGGGCAGGAAGCAGGAAAGCCTCATCAGTCCTTACTCAGTATCAAACTGGATGGGAGGACAGCCATTAGCTCGGTAAGAGTAAAGAGAGACAGTTAGCTCTGTATGGGAGTAAATATGGAACACAGGAAATTTAAACATTTCTGGAGTGTGGCAGCAACTCCAGCATTCGACTATTACAGCCTGGCTAGAAGGACAGAACCAGAAGGTAACAGAGACTTAGGAGCATCCTGAGATATTGGACATCCATCCACTCCACCATCAACAAAAATTAGTGATCGCATACAGCGACAGGACAATAGCACCAGTGTCTCAGTATACCATAAAACCCTCTACCCATGAACCCCTGGATATGCCCCTGTAGCCTTTATCTAAAGGGGTATATTAATTAACAAACTAAGTAAGTTTTAAACTAAACTAAGTAAGTTTTTAACATAGACTTAAAGATTGAGTCCAAGATATTTTCTGGAAGGTTATTCCATAGTTGGGGGGGCTTTATAAGAAAAGGCTCTTTCCCCTACTGCTACCTTATTATTGGAACAATGTTTCAGGTTTGCTTGAGAGTAGATGCTTCAGGTCTGCATTTAAGTTTTGTATAACAGAAACTCAGGACTGAACACATAGGTAATATTATTAACACTTAAGATTTTCAGTTTTCGAGCGAAATCTTTCAAATTCACTGGCACATACATGTTGCTACATTCAGATAATCACAATGCAGGTGCACAATAGAAAATCATATAATCATATGAGAGATTGAAAATGTTTTTTTACTATATTTTTTTTTGAATTGCAAAATTTTCATATACATTATGACCTTACTGTGTTCTTACATACACCATTCACACTCCTGTTTACACAGTGTTAGTCAGTCATTTAGGCAGCACTTTCAACCCTGTAAACCAGCCTCTTAGCACAAGTTAAAGATATAATGACGACCCCCCCCCCCCCCAAACTAATCCCAAAATGATTACCTGAGCAAAGGTTTGTGTTTCACCAGCTGGGCGGAGGGAGAGGAAAAACTCTTCCACTACAAGTCCACTACAAGCCACCAGTGAGATAGGCCTAGGCCCTCCCCTCACACCTGAGTGAGTCAGAGAGAGGGCAGTGCTGCTGTGCACGTGGGGGTGGAGGGGTGGCTGCAGCCATATCTGGTCACACTGCAAACATTGCAGAGCAAATCTGATTTATTAATTTATTTTATTAATGAAGCCAGAGAGAGAGACAGTGATGAAGAGACAAAGAGAAAGATAGAGAGACAGGGACTATATTAGAAATTATGGTGATCTAAACCTGATTATTGGTCTTTCTGCTTGAAGAGCTCTTAAACTTTGTGTGTGTGTTTGTGTTGTGTGTGTTTGTGCACATATATGTGTGTGTGGCTGTGCTTTGTCTTATTCATTGTGTCTAATGAGGCAGAAAAAAAGGCTCATTTATGATATTAGGTCTCAATCACACTCAGTCTGTCCCTGGAGATCAAAGTGGCATCTTATTTTGGGAGCCACCTATGAAGTAAAATGATCACCTAATTAACAAAGATGTTCTGGGAGCATCTAGAGGAAGAGGAGGGGACAGGCCTAGACTTGAGAATGCAAGGAAGGCTGAGGTGAAGAAGGTGCCACCACAGCCCCACTCCTCCTCAGACAGAGGCTGCCTCATGATGCATTATGAGCACGGGATTATGGGGGACAGAATGGACGTGCTGGACGTTTTTCGTGATGCATTATGAGTGCAGGATTATGGGGGACAGAATGGACGTGCTGGACGTTTTTCGTGATGCATTATGAGCACAGGATTATGGGGGACAGAATGGACGTGCTGGACGTTTTTTGGCAAGCCATTAAACCTCTGCTCCTCTGGGTCTCATTGAGAAATGCTTGCCAATGAAGTGTTTGAAGTCTTTAAAAGACCAGTGTGTGCAGAGAGAGACAGACAGAGAAAGAGATATTGAGTGAGTGAGTGAGAGAGAGAGAGAGAGAGGGAGTGAGTAAGAGAGAGAGAGTGAGGGAGTGAGTGAGAGAGAGAGGAGTGACAGTGAAACTCTATCTGTCCTGCTTATGCAGTCCATTTTCTCTCTCTTTATCCCTCTAACAGCACCAGGGTGTGTGTTCTTCCCGCTGAGGTTGCCAAACTCATTTCACCTTCTGGACCTCGACTTGACTTAGAGCCAGACAACCCGAAGTGATAAGAGCACAGTAAGCCTTCTCCCTCCTTATGGAGTGTTATTATACAGGCAGAGTGAGAAATGCCATGTTCACAGAAAGAACAACAGGTAACGCTACATTGAATTAGCATATCTTGCTCAATATAAGGAGAGCTGAAAGAATGATGAAGCCAACAGACTTCCACCCTATATCATAGCAAATATTATTGTATCTTGTAGCAAATTAGACAAATCCACTTCTAACTGTAAATTAATTTACTTGTGTTTTAGTGGAGGTAATAATAAGTATATAGCATATTCCAGAGAAGGCTGTCTCAGACAAGCTTTTGTGTTTTTCAGAGGCAACCGTATTTTAAAATAATGTAAGTCTGGTTTTCGTTCAAAGCGTCAGACGGAGACAGCTCTCCTGGAAGATATTTTATTGCAAACTTATTGGGGGGATGTTTTGGTTTTATTAGTCCTCAGTTTAGCTTTTGATAACTTTAACCATGTTATTCTCATCAACAGGCTTAGAGAATGGGTCAGTATATCAGGAACCACCTAATGGTTTATTTCCCATTTATCAAATAGGAAGTCTGCAGTATCTATTGGTAACAGGATGTTCTCTACTGCAGTTGTGGGGTGCCTCAAGGGTCTATTTTGGACCCCATTGTATTGTCCATGTACGTGCTTTGTCTGGATTGACACATACAGCATTTTTATTTCAATACTGACAATAGTTAGTTAAATGTATATGTAAAACATAAAGACTTTAGTCTGACTGTCTGGAAAACATGCAGGACAACATTTTTTAAGTTAAATGAGGAGAAAACAGAAGTCATTATTGTTGGTCCTGAATATATTTTTAGAAATTTACAGCTAGGTGTATAGTGGTAAACCTTTTTATAGGATTAAGCATGTTATCTTTAAACTTTATATGAAATTTTCACTGCATGTTAACAATCCTATTCTGTCCTGTGTCTTCCAATTAAGCAATACTCCTTAAGTAAGATAAAGTACTGAAAAAATCCAAATACAAATAATACAAACAGTAGCTGCCCATTCTTTCAATCACAAGTACAGGAAGTATTTCAGTCCATTGTTGTCTTCTCTGCGGAATTTTACAACTCATTTACATTTTTATGCTTACTTATCTTCAGTGGTTATTAATGAGTTTTAGGTTTGATTAATAAAACATTGTTCTGACCTATAAAGCACTACATATAAATATATTTCAGACCTGCTGCCCCATATAAGAATACAAAGGTAATTAGGTCATGACTGCATGGGTTGTTAGTTGTCCCTAGAACAAAGTGTTTTTGCAGGAGAACTGTTTTTGGAATGTGTGCACCCACATTTGTGGAATGATCTCCTCTTGACTATAAGATTTCCTGTACATTTAAGATCTTAAGATCTATTTTAATACTCCTTCTTTAGTGTTCTTGACAATCAGTTGTGTAGTTGATTGTAATGTTGTGTCATGTACTGTTACATTGTGTTTAATGATTTGTGGCCTGTGACTGTTTTATGGAGAGCATTTTGTGTGTTTTATGTATTGTGACGTACTTTGTGTTTTGTGAGTCTAGGTTTTTACTCTTGCTTTTACATATGAAATGATGAATTGTAGGTCTATTCCTATCCCAAACATACTGCCACAAAACTGATTCAGAAGTTGTTAGGAGTTATTTGACTTCAAAAAGAAGCCTGAAAAGGACAGATGAGGGTGATACTGCTGAGAGTGATACTGCTTATAGTTGAAATTTGTTACAGTGTGTTACACAAAGCACCTTACAAAGGATCCGTTCTCATTGTGGAAGGTCTTTTGCTTCAGTGTCATAGACAGTGGTGACAGTGTAGGACTCTCCTGCAATGCTACAAAGTTCCAGTGTTGCCAGACACATGTAGTCCTTGAAGATGGATTATTAAATTACCCTCATTTATTTTCATTACATCATCAAAGAGTCCCACTAGTCACAAGTTGGCTTGTTTCTCCTGCTTGGCACACATGGAATCCAAAGAACAAATGTGATTTTTTTTAATGTCACAGTGGGGTTATGCAAACAATATGGAATCTACAGTTTAATAAAAGGTTAGAATTCTTCTTGTGTTATGACCTCAAAGGAAACAAAAGCCACTGAATCCAGAGAGGAAATGATTCAAGCATTTATCTCATATGGTACAGTACAAATTACTGTGCCTTTTAAGAGTTGTAGTCAGCAATTAATTGCACAATTGTAAGTACGGCACATATTTGATACTGTAGTATAGCACCTTAAAGGTTTAAGGTCAGTATAGTGTAACCTTAAAGGGTTAGGATCAATGTAGTGTAACCATAAAGGATTAGGGTTAGTGTAGCATAGTATAACCTTAAAGGGTTACAAGAGAACTGGCCTAGTAGGCTGACTGGCATTATAACATGACATCACTGATAGCTACTTATTACTGTAACATTGTTCTGTTGATTCTAAAATAGCTTTCTGAAAGTCCCAGGGCCTGGTTTGTGTTGAAACACCACTAATGCAGAATAACAGCAGCTGAACACTTAACTCCTACTGCATGCAGAGAGTTTTGCTGTTTAAACCTTGTTTTTTCTTCTTCTTCAAGTTAAAAGTCTAGTATCTGGAATGGTACAGGGAAAGGCATTGAAAGGCAGATTTCACCAAATATTTAAAAATAAAATAAAACTTTCTCAACTGCAGATTTATTATTTAAAAACGGAATATGCCACTTGAACACTTCCTTCAGGAGTTGCTGTTATGCTAACAGCCTGCATGAAGAACACATTCCTCAGAGCTATCTTCCTCAGAGCTATCTTCTCTGTCCTGCTCCACTGTCTTGTATCCTCTATTCTGCTCTTCTGTCTTGTCTTCTCTGATCTGCTCTTCTGTGCTGTTTCCTCTGATCTGCTCCTCTGTCCTGTCTCCTCTGTCCTGTCTCCCATCCTGATCTGTACTGCTCCTCTGTCCTGTCTCCTCTGATCTGCTCCTCTGTCCTGTCTCCTCTGTCCTGTCTCCCATACTGATCTGTACTGCTCCTCTGTCCCCTCTTGTTTTGCATTTGTCTTTGATCTGCATCTTTTGCTGTATCTGGTACTGAAGCAGGTTTTGTAATAAAGGCTGTTTGCTTATTGCATTGATATTCGTTTTTGCTAGCAACAAAATTAGCACAGGAAACAAAGTCAAGCTGTGAACAATTTCAGTGGAATGCTTATGTGTCACCTAGGCAACAGCTGCATGCCTGGAGAACTTTTGTGAGTGTGTGCGTGGGTGCATGTTGTAAGCTCTTGTGCAATGATGTTTTTAAAAAAATGAAAGAGCCCTACAGGTACTTCAGTGGTGTGAGTAAAATGAAAGAGCTCTACAGATGATTCGACCCAAGCAGAATGGGTTCCCTCTGGGGTCTTGGTCCTCCCAAGGTTTCCCAAGACTTCACCCAAGAAGTTTTTTCTTGTCACTGTCACCGCTAGCTTGCTCAAGTGGTGTCCTGAACTCAAATATTTTTAAAACTGCTTGATGACAACTTGTGTTGTAAAAAGCGCCTTATAAATACATTTGTTTTGATGAAACTGCCCTATACGTGCTTGAGTGAAAGTCTGCACTACAGGTTATATGTTCTTATATGTTCTACAGCCTAGGACCAAGGCACAGCAGTGAAAGAACGCGTTTAGTCAATATCTGTGATTCCCTGGTAACCCGAAACCTTACTTTTGCTTGTGCATCCCTCTAGCAGGTGAGAAACGAAGGCACTGCTCTGGAGATTGAAATGGAAGCACTGCTCTGGAGCTTTAACTGGCTCCTTTTTTCCTCTTATAAAGAAACTTAAACAAACACCACCTAGTGGATAACAAATATCCTGTTGACTGAAGTTTGACTTGCAGTTGAATTATCCCTTGAGGTTGCTCCTGGTAAATGCACTGCTCCACCAAAGCACTGTGGGTTGAAGTGACATTCACAGTTGTGCTGTTTGTAATCAGTGAACACAGGAACCACCAAACACTAAATCAGGAGAATGTCAAGAAAAATAAATGTAAAAATTATTCAGAACATTCCTGTGGTGTCTCTTCACATGAAGGCCCTCTCTGTCCCAGCACTACTCCACACTGAAGTGGGTTCAGGTTCAAGCCCCAGCTGTGCCATGTGCTGTTTGTGGATGGAATCCCCCCCCCTCCCTCCCCCAAGAGACTAATGTTATGGTGAAGAGAATTATTCTTGAGTCCTTTAATTTTGTTAGTTTGCCGGATTGAAGCAGCAGGGGTTTGATAAATAATACACAGAGCAGAGGGGATAACAGGCACCCTCGTCTTGTTCCTCTGTGTAGCTGAAAGGATTTAGATATACAGTCATTAGTTATTGCAGATGCAGTAGGTGAGTTGTATAATGTGTTAACCCAATTCATTTGTTGTCCAAGTTTCTCTAGAGTATCAAAGAGAAATGAACAGTACTCCATGTCAAATGCCTTTTCTGCATGTAATGCTAAAATGATTGTAGGGGGTTTAGATAAGGAGATGATGTATTATTGCAGAGAGAGGTTGGATTCAAGAGTCTTCACATGTTTTCTGAGGAATGTCTTCATTCAGTGAAGCCAGTTTGGTCCTTATGTACCAATAAAGATACCACAGATTCTCATCTCTTGGACAGAGCTATATTTATTATACTGATGTCTGTATGTAGTAATGCAGAAGGAAATTGGTGCATTTATGGAATCTTAATTTAGTTGGAAATGAAAAATATTAAGTTGTGCTTGTTTTGGAAGCCCTCAGAGATGCATATAGCATATAGAATATTTTAGCATGTTCCAAGCTGCTATGCATCTGTATGGCCACAGGCAAAAACTGATTACACCTTTCTCCTCAGGCCCACCTGTGCAACTGTAACACATACTGAAGTCTTCCTCCACCTCTGTATGTGTAACATGGAGGTGTTCTTCTCCACCTCTGTATATACTATGGAGGTGTTCTCTATAGGAGAGAGATTTTAAAAAGTAAGTAAATTAGTTAATAAAACCCTCATCAGCAAAGGAGTTTATGTTTATTCATACTTAACTATCAGGACATGATTGTGGTCTGTCCATATATATATATATGTTAATTATTACATAAACAGCTCAGATAAGACTAGCATTAGGCTTAGAGATTTGCGAGATTTAATACATTTTCTGGTTCTGTCCTCATCACCCAATTATTGTTCGTTTTCGTGCTTTCCCTTCAGTTTCCATAATTCCAGTGGTGGTTTGCTAAATGCACCAAGCCTTATCCCTAAGCCTGGTTTTGTTTAACGCATGTAAGGAGAGCTGTGTTAGGGTTATGTTAAGCATCGTGTGCACTAAGGTGTGGAGGGCAGGGGGTCGTGGTGGGGGTGGGGGCACACAGCAGGGGACAGGTGGACGTAAGATGATCCAGGTACCACCCAGGACTCACGATGAACACGAGATGTGTCCTCATCGTCCCTCAGAAGAGCAGGTCAAGGGAAGCATCCAATCAGACGCTCTCGTTTGGGAGGGGCCGGGTCAGACAGGCCCAATTAAGAGTCATAAAACATCATCAGAATTCAAAAGGCTGGTCTCTGTGGTCAGCATTAGCAGGGTGGTCGGACTATGGGGCCCGAGCTGATATCAGTTAATCAGGCATCAAACAGACAGACTTTGTTCTCACGCCTGAGTGGTCCATCTTGGTGAACTTGACACGGTGGTCTGAATCAGAGTCTAAAAAAAAGACAAAGGTGGGACCAGGTACTTTTTAGAGCTAAATTACGGTCATAATGTATATCACTGGAAAAAAAAACTGATATCCAGTTCACCATCTGGGGGGGAAATTGGTGCATTTTCAACACATTCAGTACAAACAAAGTTTTTGATATTTAATGACATTCTTGAGTACTATGGAATGGAGCTTCATTTTTAGTTGTTATTATTATTATTATTTTAGTGATTATAATTATTATTACGTTTATTTGAGTGTCATGGTGAAGTGTAGAGACTGGCCAAACCAAGAAATATTATTTGTGTATCTTCAAGATAAGAGGTTAGAGGGGTCTTTGAAAGGGTACATATTATTTTATGGTTTTAACTATAATATTAACATAATAATGTAAATCTTCACTGTTGTTTATTCATGAGCACCTCTTTTCTAGGGCATGGTTATTGTTTGTTGTAATTAATGCAGCCTTAAATGTTTGTTTCTGTTGTCTAAGGCCTCAGGAAAGGATTAGAAGCACTTACTATTGTAGAATGAAGCCCTCCTCCTCTCACCACACACACACACACACACA
>JAOYMR010000008.1:232863-254013 GCA_025802075.1 Tenebrosternarchus preto
TATATATATGATTGTGGGGGGTGTATGCTTTAGCATTCACTGTCGGTATTTTAAAGCTTTTTAGACTTCTGCACGCTAGACCTGTTTTTGATTCAATGATGACCCGTCGTAACTGAGCGTTTTCCTGCTCTGTAATCGTGGCGTTGAAGTTAACGTTGTAGTTAACGTTGCCCCGATCTTAGCTGAACGCCTGTAGGTCCCTATACAGCCAAGCATGTTTGCTGGGAAAAGAAAATCGATTCACAGACTATGAGGCCGTCTTAGTAATTATTTTAATTAATTTGAAATGTTGACGATATATGGAAATTGATCTAATTGATATAATTTTGCAGTTTCAGTACGCGCTGAGGTTTTTTTTGCGTCGGTACCCAAGTGTGTGAATGCTATAGCCTATATTTGATACTTGTACACACTTTTTAAACTTGCGGCCTTTTAGATTTCACCGCTTGAGAGTACAGACATACCCACGAAGTAAGACCCAAATAATAAGACCCAAATAATACAATAAACAAAAAAAAGGTTATTAAAAGTTTCTATGCCTGCACTGTTTGGCGAAATACGTTTTCCTCATTTAATTTAAGCTAATTGTCCACCGTTAAATGTAAAACACTGGGTGCATTTAAACTGGCAGTGTAAAATTAATAAAGGACTGCAGCCGTAATGAGGGAGGGGGTGCGCATGGGGAGGGTCCTGTCTTTTTGAGGCAGGCTGAGGGAGAAAGGGCGCCAAATTTGTTTGCCGCGGATCAAGGCTCACCGCCTTCACTGCACTTTCTTTATCTTAATTCCAACTTGAAAAGATATAATTATCTAGTTTGAACAGGACGGCTATCAAATCCTTCTTTAGGCAGGGTAGGGAACAGCTCGAGTGGGTTGTGGGCTCTGAGCCGCTCGGTGTTGCTGGAGATAGGAGTAATGGAGTTGTGGAGTCCGGAGATACAAAGGGCATTACCCTCATTAGCATGAAACCTTTTCTTCTAACTATTGTGGGACCCTTTCAGCCTTCTAATCCCTCTATTTCAAAGCTTGGTTTGTAATAAAGCTTTTAGGGGGTTTTCAAAGCTAATGGTATTCTCTGAAGATTTTTTTTTATTGCTGTTAGAGTCCATAGGCCGTTTTACAAACCTCTTTGCACAGTGCGTATGTATAGCCCTTTGCAAAAAATGTTGGAAATTTGGAATTGATCAGATTTTTATGTTGTACAGGATATATGTTTGGCCTAAAAAACATTCACGAAGCATAGGCTAAAATATTACGTAAAAATATGATGTGACAAGTTCCACCAAGTCTAACGGGGTATTACCATCCGGTCTTGTGCCATTTACTGGATTCATTCTTCATTGAACGAGATGATGGGAAATTTTGGTTTCTCTGTGCAAAATTATTAAAGTGGTTATTTTATAGCTGCCCTAATTTTTGAGGCAGTGGTGTATACTCGCTACGCCTCCCAACTCTGCCTGCCGAGAACACGATTTAAAACAAAGCTTCTATTTTGCGGCACATTGCAACCTTCCCTTATCGCCTTGTGAGGGGTAGTCAGATTGTACTAAATTATGTCCAACCAGGCCCCTTGGATCCACGGATTAACAGATTAAAGTGGACCACTGGGCACTGCGTCCCTCTCCCCCATATTACTCGTATGATAATTGCCTAAACTGATTTGCACTTTCACAAAAGCTCGCGGGACTCTTTGTAGCATGAACAGACCAGGCGCTGCTTCTCCATCAATGGAAATAAACTGATTAATGCCGTCTATCAGACTGAGAGGCAAATGAGGCAGGAAAAAAACAAGCACTTCGCCGTAAAAAAAATAAAAGCTCGGAACTGGTAACAGCATTCTTTTTGTGTTACTTTTAACTGCTCGATTTCGCTCTTACACGAGAAACAGCTTCAGATAATACAACCGGTGTACACTGTATGCCCCAATGATTAAAATAATTGCCCCGCCTGCTTACGTTGATGGCCAAAAATGACTCCAGTAAGGGAGCGACCACTCAAATGAAAACGCAACTATGCACTTTTGTTCTAAAATAGTGTTGTGACTGTCCAAGCAATAATTTCCGAGACTTGCACAAAAAAGCCTAATGTAAAAACCGCACGCCGATTGAACAGTATTCATTTGTGCTGACAAATCGCGAGGCTTCTGAGCAACAAGATAAAACTTTATTGACAAAATATTGACAATTATATACTTCTTGGAAGTATATTTTGTGTTAAAATTGTAGCAAACTTAACACAAACACAAAATTATTTACATTCTGGTAAAAGAGAATTTAACAGAAACATTAGCTTTTAGTATCTCTGTACATGGAATACGATCAGTGCTTGAAGATTCACTGCCTAGGCGGCAATTCTTGCGTTTAGTCCTTCCTGGCAGCTATTTAAATGAGGGGTGAGTCCCGATATGCTCGCACCACAAATATGGAAAAAAGGTAAAGCTTAACTTTCAAGGAATGTCAATAATATATTTTCATTGTACGCTTTCGTGGTGAACTTTTATAAAGTTTGAAAAGGTTTGCTTTCATTTTGATTTTTTTACTTATTTAAAAACACTATAACGCAGCACTGCTACTTCATATTGTTTTCACAACCACTTGAACACGATAATTATAAATTCAAAGACTGCACACTGTGGTAAAAAAATGGAAGAAGCACACAATATTTCTCAGATTGAAAAATAGAATCGAAACAAACAAAAAAACTTTGCAAAAAGGTCAAATTAAATCACCTATCCAAAATTCATTGCTCTACCATGCAATTCAAGTTTTACAAAAACAGTTGTGTATTTTGGTATCTTGGAGTGGAACGGTCATGTTTTGCAAAAAAAATAATAGAATTCTTTGAAGTGCAAATGTCCTATGCGCATTAGAGTTATGGTTTTATGGGGGGTTCGTGGGAGATAGTGGTGATGAGTTGGTGCGGGGTGGGTGGACATGTAATACCTGTCAATCATCTTGCCTTGGCAACGTGAAAAAGTATTGACAGTTCCCTTGTAGGGACAGCAGTGCCACCAATAGGATTTCTCACCCTCAAGCTGCCGAACTCCGAAGAATCGAAATGTGACATTGGCTTTACCCTCACTCTTTTTCTGTCTGTCCGTACACACCATCCTTTTCCGTATCATCCTTCAAGCCACGCTGTTGTCCTGGGTTCAAACAGTTTAAGTCTTTTAATCGTCTGAGGTGACGTCAATTTCCTCGGGGCTTCCTTGTTTTGTGGCCAGTCTCCATCGATTCACGTGATGGGTCCCTTTCTTTTTCTGCTGTGAATCTGAACCCTCCTCCTCGAGTTTCTGACGTTTAAACTTCGTTCTTCGATTCTGAAACCAAACTTTTACCTGTCAAAAAGATGAGGGAAAAATAAATAACACGAAACTGCAACCCACTGAGAAAATCTGAGTAGGTTTTAAGTCGGTCTCTGAATAAAACAGCAAAACAAAGAGAGTTGGCCTCTCAAATAGTATCAGTGACGGGCCTGAAAGCTGAAAGGCCTTATACAGAAAAAGCCGCAGGGCATCTCACAGTCAATCTACCCGCGTGAGGAAATAGGCTTCTTTCGATACAGCAAACTCTCACTCTGTGCTCTAACAGCATACATGCTGTAAAATTGGTGGAAAAAAGTAACAGGAATTTCAGAGCAAGGTGTCAGCCGCGCAATCGCGCGCAAACTGGTTTCAGCTGTAGTCTACGTTTCCTAAAGCGCATGACATGTCGGCCTTGAGTCGAAGTCATGAACAGTATATTTACAATGTAACTGGTATCACAAAATAGGTGTTAAATTATAAAATAAGCTAAAAAGCAAAAACCACAAATGCGATGCAGCATGACAAATAATGCAAAGCCAACGAGAATGTGCCATTGTCCTTCCCGAATTATCATATCTGTTATAGTCCCACACATATGGTGGTACATAAGAGCTTAAAAAACTTTTCTATAACCACAAAATGTAATGCGCTCACAGATTTGTCCGTAGCCTAATTCCTCATATTTTATTTTTCATATCATCCATAAAGCGCACAGCAGACAACCTGGCACGTGAGGTGCATTTAACATGCTTTCAGGTGCTAATTGAAGCATTGAAGTGGCTCGTAGTTCGTTCCTCTTTCGTAGCCTCTGAAAGCGACGTTTATAAAGGGGGCCGCTGCTGACACGGGGACAATAGACCCCGACCGGCCACCGTGCGATTCGCACAAATGCGATCTTAAATATGGCGAAGGAAAGTAATCGAATCCGCCTCTTTCTTTTAAGTATCCATTTAAACCGTTTAACTGGTTAATTGCCAGACATTTTCTGTAAAGAGCGTCAGCGCTGAGAGGAATCATTCGATCACCTCGAAATCGAGGTTACAGTCATCGAGGATTTGATTCACCCTAAATCCTTTAGCCCACGGGACGATATTTTTACGTGTCAACATCTCATATCTTATACCTTGCAAACTTAGGGTAAAGACAAAAGCAACGTGTATCTCTTTACTCAGAAAATATAATAATAATAATAATAATAATAATAATAATAATAATAATAATAATAATAATAATAACAATAATAATCATAATAATAAATAAACACATTTTTAGTAGTTGTGGATGCATTTTGTGCGTAATGCATTCCCAGTTACCACATCGTTTTTCACCTCATAATTTAATTTTGACTGAAATAATAAACAATCATCACGTCAAAATGCATATTTGAATCCTTTTCAAATATAGAGATAATAGACGTGCGCTTAACTCCCCCAAACGCTTATTTTAAAATTCGTTACATGAACGAATACATGAACGTTTAGACGTCTTCTGTAAAATATATATATAGATAAAAGACAAATGCGTACATGCAGAATACTTATTTTTAATAATTATTATTAGTTTTAAAAATTATAAAGTATATGCTATTTCTATTTCAATTGCAGGCTTATACTCAGGAAATTATATTATCAGTTATTAAACCATAAATTATAAAAATCAGTTTATATAGGCGCACTTTGTCATGCATATTTAGCTGTAGGCAGGCAGACATTTTCTTACCTGAGTTTCTGTAAGGCTAAGGCTGTGAGCCAGTTGTTTTCGTTCCGCACCGACGACATAATGATTTTTTTCGAAAGCGTGTTCGAGCCTTAGCAACTGTGAAGGGGAGAACGCCGTTCGAATTCTTTTAGGCTTTCTCGCAAGTGCATTGTGCAAAAGAAAGCTCTCCGGACTCGTTTCGTTTCCTGCACACAAGAAGAAGAAAGGACGATCATTACCACTGGGTCGCTCTTTTCCCTATTCCTCAAACTGTCATCACTGTTATTCCACTTCTGCTCTCGCCTCTCACAGACCGAGTCCACATCTTTGGGTCTAGAGCTGAAATAGTATTATGCGATTATGGTCTAGGCAAAACCATCAGGAGTAGCACAATTAGTCAGTATAGTTAGATGGGTATTACACACTTCTAATAGGATCTAAAATACAATACAACAGTGTAATTGAAATTATATTTTAGGTCTTTTTAATTAATTGAAACAAGTGACATTCAACAAATATTTTGCAAGATTAAAAATGTAACAAAAAATTATCATGCAACCCATGTGCTTGGTGACAAATGCTAACAAGCTACACCGGGTTGTATTCATAGCAGCACTGGCATATGCCAGCGCTCAGTCAGTCGTGTCCTGTGAGGTAGCTCCGAGTAGAAAAGCCTAATGTTTTTCATGTTCCGGTTATCAACTTTCATAACAACTTAAATAGTGTGTCTAAATAAATTCCATAACACGAAACCATGAATAAGACTCTACTACCTAATAAGTGATAATCAGTACTAACATATACACGTTCTACACACGGACTTAAATTTTTAAATATATATATATATATATATATATATATTTGTTTTCAAGAGAATGTTCGTTTGCGTGGGAGAACAGTGTCTCGCCGAAGGCCTAGTGCACTTCGTTTGATGAACCGCAATCCTGGACCTTCTCTGAAGTAAACTCTAGATCTCCACATTGGTTGTTCAGTTGAAAAGACAAAATTCTGTATCAAGTAGAAGCCTTATTATGTGGACTAAACATGAACTGCGCTTTACTCCATTTTCACTGTCTACTTCAAATAATTTATTTTCCTCTATATCCTAAATAACTATTTTGGATTTCCCGCATTCCCATTTATATTTCAAACTAAACGAGACTCATTTAACGATTATTTTTTATTGACTTATTTTAAATCCCTATAAAGTGGCTTCATGAAGTCTGACCTAGAATGTTATCACTCCCACCCAACAGCATTTATTTTGCAGATTTCGAATCAAATGACAGTAGCTAAATTTAACAATTACTGTCCTAGAACAAAAGAGACAAAGAGTTTACAATTGACCTCACATTAGCCTTTTAGTTTTTTTTTTATGAATATCGAAAATTGGATAAACTATATTTAAAATAACACGCAACTATTTTTCAATAATATCTACTCGATTCAGTCCGTTATTGGGTCATGTCACGCCAGTCCAAAATGTAAAAGTATTAAAGGTTTTTCTGGGCGCTGCATTCTCACTATATTAAGGCTGGGTCGTTTTTATGTCCTAGATGTAACAGCTATGTTAAAAACAGGGAAAAGAGTAAGAAAGACCGATCATTGAAACCACGATTATATCTTACCTTGAAATCTGTGTCCCAAATATCTGTATCTGTGTATTAACCAGGGGTAGAAAGTGGAAGGGTCCCTTTGCTGACTGGCGAAGAGAGGGTGCGGACTATGCGAGGACGACAGCGGGTGAGCGGCCAGAGCGTGTGGAGGAGGAACGGGATGCACTGGCACGGCGGAGTTAGGGGGATGCGAAACTGCCTCAGCGAACACCAAGTCCGGATTTGAGTAGACGCCCCTGCCGCTGGAATGAAAGCCGTTCAAAAATGGGTTCATCTGGCTCGAGTTTGCATAGCTGAGAGCGGCTGGTCGTATGGGCTCCTCGGATCTCGACGCTGGCAAAGGATTATCCTTCGCGACCAAAGATTCTATAGTGAAACACCTCTTCGGTGTAGGCTGAAACATGGTTTACCAGTCAGGATTCTCCAGTTAAAGTGAAACAGATTCACGCGCTGCCGCTCAGAAATACTCCACACCCCGGACCAAAGTTAACTCAGCAATAAATAAGTTAGGGATCGAAGAAGAAAAGATTTCTTAAAATCTTTCAAAGACACACAGATAAACACATCGTGATAGACGTGGTCGACTTCTCCAGACAATCCATGGGTGTGATCGGCTCCTCACCAGTTGTGCTAGCGATTTGTTAGTTCATGAGCCTAATTAGCGCCGGAGTCACATAAACAGCTTCCTCTGAAGCCTGTAATGGCTTGGTGATTGGTCGTTGCTGCTTGCCTTAAGGTTGAGGGAAGAGTCTTTAAGTGCGTCAATACGAACGAGTACGGAGAGGCGGATTCAAGCAAAACGGAACGGATTCGCCCAGAACCAGAGATGTGGAGCAATTTACATACGCAGCTGATCCCGTTGAGAGAATCGAGGTACTTCAGCATGTATTTCTGTCCACCAGCAGGGCCTAAGGACGCTTTTGACTTGTTTTAACGGAGTTTTGCGCGTTTCTATGCACAAAGGCAATAACTGTGAAGTTCATTGTGATTTTTGATAATATTCGATTTTTTAATGAATGCTGTACAGGTGTACAGTGTAAACAATGCCATGGGATACGGTTTAGTAGAACGACATTTCGTTTACTTCAAATACTAATAGTTCTGAATTTATCTAACTGCTAACGTTTTACTTTTATTCGTCGGAGTCCAGTTGACCCAGGCTTTGTCTATCCACGTTTTCATTTTTTCCGATGGGTATGCGATTAGTTTAGGAGTGAACGTCCTCTATCTCTCTATTGGCCAAGAGTCAGGGATGAGGCTTATTAGACACAGACAATATTTTCAGCTCTGTTTGTTGGTCGCGTGACGACAAGAGGCCATTACGTACTAACCACTCATTAAATTACCTAGACTCAGTCACATTACGAGTTATTAACGTCCACACGCCATTTCCAAATTAAGGTATGCGCATTATCCCACAGGAGTCTCTTGGGTATAAAATGTGTATAAAACTATGTGATGCTTTAATGAAACAGCATTACGCCGTGTTTCACGTACAATCTGATTTATACAAACATAATTGCGCCAGCCATTTACTTAGTACTAAATCATTATTTAAAGTTAAATGTTTCGTCTCCTAGGCTTCATTCATCTTTATTTTCGCATAGAATGGCGTGTCGCTTCAAAGTGACGAGAATGGACAGTGAAAATGTGCAGTGAACATGTGAAAGTACGTTTCCAAATAATTTATTTTTCTCTACTCCTCACACCTATTATAATTTAACCAGTAAGTAGCATCCATATAATAGTATTTATCAAATAAATGTTAAAAAGCATGGGCAGTATTAATTGATGATCATTTAATAGAAAAGCATTGTACACATATTTTTTTTCAGTGGCCATGAAGTTTTTCCAACTGCTTTCAGCCGAAGGAGTGTCTATGTGAAGCCGAATAGGTGACCTCTTGTATTTGAGGCCTTTTATTTATTATTATTATTATTATTGTTGTTGTTGTTGTTGTTGTTGCTATTATTTTTGTTGTTGTCGTTAGTAGTAGTAGTGGTCGTAATAAATATCATAATTCATACTTAATACTAGTGTACTTAATAATTCGGCTAATAATTAATTTTATTAGGGTCCATGCAACATTTGATTTTACATGTTATCTTTTAATTATGCCTGCAGTGTTTACAGTCATTCCACTGTAACTTCACTAAAATGAGCATGACTTATGCCCGAACTTCACCTTTAGGTGACAGTCATCGACAAATGTGCTTGTTATTCTATATGCGTCAAGTGTTATTTTCCTAATTTCCCACAACATGATCGTAGTCGCACGATTAGTTTCGCAATTCCCCTGTAGTCCATTGCACGCTCACGTGCTAAAACAGCGTTTTACTGTGTACTACTAATGTATTAACTCTGTGTTTCTGACTCACTCTTGTATTGCGAATACGTAGTATTCGCTATGAAGGCTATAACGTTTTACTTCATTTATGTACCTAATACGTTTAAATGCTAAATAGTATAAAACTGATATAATTTTTAAAATAATAATAATATTGTTGTTGTTGTTGTTGTTGTTGTTGCAATGTTGTGTTATTTTCGTAAGCAGACGTTTATAGACCTGACTACAGTTTAGTTTCCTGACTACAGTAATCAAAATACTAATTAAGTAAAAGCTAAGGTAGTTTCGGGATAGCATTGTGTTTGATTTATGATGAACAGTGTTTGTGTATGATTTATGCTGAACTATGTTCAGTGGCATGTGGTATCTGAGATATAAAAGATCTACCGCTCGTTCTGTAAGCGGGGTCAGGGTGCTGTTGGACACAGGACTAGAAGTATTAGGATATGGCGCCACCTATCGATATCCTCATGAAGTGGGTGTGAACACTTTGGGTGTAGACGACACATCAAATGTACAGATGTCCATAGTTGTTTTAATAGGGTTTGTTTAAATAACACCAACTTTATTGTCTCCAATATATATAACGGTCTCTGTGAGCATGCAGACTATTACGTTTGGGTTTTACCAGTTCCGTTGCCCTTTTAACTGCCCACTATCGGCCTCCGTTGGACGTGGCATGAAATGATGCGCGCAGCATTGAGGAACAAAAGAAAATAATACCTTTACGTTACAACCGGCGTCACCTACAATTACTCACTCCACTCTTTTCGTTACGTCCCTTAGTCATTCTATACTGACTTTTAGAACTCTGAATATAATGCTAAATGTTTTCCCTTATTAAATACCTCAACCTAAATCTCATGAGATCCTGTATAAACGAGATTCTTACAGACTTAAGACTTTTCAGTATTTCACAATAAAGTTTTATTAAAACATTATCTTATATTCTAAGGCAACAACATTTAGAGCGCAATGAACTGAAACGCTATTAGTGACATTTAGCTTAATTCTGTTCTAGGACAGGATCACACCTATACCGAATTAAACGGATTGTACAATAAAACGGATTGATTTGCTATATACAAATAAATAACCAAACCCACTAGAAGACATTTATAGGAAAATGGAATAAAACGGTTATCCGTCTAATTTTGGGCGCGACGCTAGGAATTACAAAGCATCCCTCCTTGGGATTAATGAGTAAATTCAATACTGAGGAGTTTAAATTTGAAGTATCCAATAAGCCTATTTCGTTCATGTTCACCACCATGTACTTGGTCCAAATAAGAATAACTAATATGTTACACTATTGTTAGTGTATGTCTGATAATAGATTAAGCTATTGTTAACGTACAGCCGTTGAAAATATAGTTTTCTATAATCAGATAAAATGTTCGAAACATCCATATGGGGGATTTTCGACTGTAAAAAAACATATCTGCACAAATATATTTGTTTACGTTACAACTATATGCGTGTGTGATAAGGAGAGAAATATTCATTATGTATTTCAAAATGCATAAAAGTCATTTGTCGAAACTACGTTTTTTTCATGCACTTATCACTTGATTTTTGGGGGGCTATGTTAGTGTGAGCATGCGTGTGTGTGCGAGAGAGAGAGACAGAGAAAACAAACTTCCATTTGGGTGCGTAAAACGCAACCTGCTATCCCCTGAATTACAGTACAGTGCAAGCATACTTTAGATGTTCCAGTATTCCAGGTTTAAACCCAATAGATTTGCTAAAACCAAGGAGGATTATTTCACAAAATCACACACTGCAAACGCCAGTCCGCAATGAATTAACTTTTGCATCATTAATTTTAGACAGCATCTAAAATCATATGTAGATAGTAGATGAAAACTGATCAATGAATAATGTCAGGAATCTCAAATGGTTTAAACATGTTTAGATACAAAACCTACGGCACAGCTAAACCATTATTCTGTATGTGAGACACTTAAACCATTGATGTCGAGGATGTCAGATCGTTCTATGAAAGTAAAAAAAAAAACTATAACTGTAACAATTTATAAACGAGGAACTTCGCGACTGTCAGGGCATGTGGCTTCAATAGCAGATTATTATGGTAAGCACGTGTTACCTTTTCTATGACCTAACGTCTATTACTCATTTTCATTCAAAGAAAGTTCAAGTCCACGAAGAATTTATCACCGTCACTGAGAGGAAATCGCTGATCGTTTTAAAGAGGATCCGATTAGTTCAAATGCGAGTGTTTGGGCATTTTAAAACATTTAAAAGCTGGTTTAGTTGAATTAGTTAACTAATATTCCTGTGATTAAACTGACTATCTACAGTGTGTAATACAGTAATACAGTAATACAAGTAGTAATACAAGTGATTTGAACTCGCCCTCAGTGCGACTGAAGCGTTTTAAATGCAGACCAACATCCCTGATATTTTGTTTGGCATTCAATTAACATGTCAAAAAATATTTAGCTTGCAAATGCTCGTGAAAAAGTTAACATTTACATTTGTGTTTTTGCACTTTCTTACTCAATAATATGTCCCAAATTTGTTTTACAAGATTTATGGACTGCTTTAAATATGTGCAGCAATTTCTTTCGCAACGGGTTGAAAACCTTTCTGTGTGCTCTAAAATGTTTGGTAGGCTTTGTCTTTATAAAATATGTCTGAGGTTACAAGTGGAACATTTCGAAGAACATTTGAAAAAGACAAACAGCAGCAGGTCGCAGAGTCACCGTGGGCCTCCTCTTAGGCTAAGGAAGTTCACGCGCAAGAACCGTGGTCAAACTAAAGATAAATAGGTTTTAGCAAACATAGAACTTTAATCCAGTTTGGGAGTTCATAACCTCTGGCGTGGGAATTTAGGGACTAATTGTGGAGATTATTGATCATAACTAGGGATTTTCCACTAAAACGTAACAAATAAAGAACTATGACGTTCTTTAGTGATATGTTTCATTCTGCTCTATTCGCTTCTTTGAAAGCGTTATTAAGCGCTCACCCTCGCGTGCTGGAGGAGCTGAAGAACCCCGGCGCGTCATGCTGGAGATCTGACTGAGGACAATGGACGCTTCAAAATCTGTCTAAGCGCATCAGAGCGATAGCATGCGTGTGGTCCCGTGTCGTAGTTACAAGGAGAATGCACACGTTGACAATTAGATATACCCGCTACATACTCTATTTTGTGTTTTAACAATCCAACATTCTCCTACAGTGGTGGTGATTGCAAATGGCATAGCGCTCTGAATACAGATGAGATGATGACGCGTTGAATAGATCAGATTTGAATATGACGTTTATTTCCTCCTAAAATACCGTGACGCAAAATTACGTTTAATTCTACGTTTAATGACATTTAATTCATTTCGAAAATTTACCCGATTGTCATTTAAAAATTAAACTACCTAAAGTTAGAACTGTTGACGCTTGTTAATTCATTCCCTTCTATATTGCTATAATCTGCTGTAGTAGTTTAATTAGGAGTTTGGCTACTCTTCCAAACTAATTTTAAGTCAACAAAACGCACACTACGGATAAAAATACCACGTGCATCATTAAGTGTTCTGCTGTAGGACCAATCTGCGTTTACACATGCTGGTAACATCTGCCACCTACCGGCATGTGGAGTAAAAAGTTTCATCAAACGAAATGCCTGCTGGCACTGAGCAGTGTAATGCACGAAAGGCACTGCGTGATTTTGTACTTGAATCAATAAGACCAACTCATGTAATTTGTTGAGCAAATGACTTTATTAATAAAGTATTCATATTTCTAAAAAGCACAAAGCCATGGCAGAAGCAGTAATGAGCCAGAGTCTCGGGTGTGATGATGCACTGACGTACACTGCAGAAGTTATCACGACACATCTCAGGTTCTTTATTTATTATTTGTTTCATTTGTATAGAATTTGCCACTATTCCCCACTCTGGTTTAGGACACCAGTATAATACTCTAAGCATGCACAACAAAAAGGGAATAGTCTACACTGAGCTGGAAGTCAACTCACCCACCCACCCACCCTGAAACAAAAACAACTGGGGTTACTCTGTCCCAGCTTTTGTGACTTTGCTACTGCTTCGGTAGCATATACTAGAGTGTTAACCCTAGACACATCACAAAACCGACACCATGAGTGTACACTGGATCTACAGCAGCCTGGACACACGAAGCCCCTAGCGCCGGACCGTAGTCCAGCCGTCGTCGTCAGTCTCATTCTTGGTGCGTCGTGGGTCCTTGTCTTTCTCAGAGCGCCAGGAGGAACCTTTATCGGTGTCGCGATCGCGGCCTCGGGGGGCGTCTCGCTCATCTCTCCGCTCCTCACCGCCACGACGCCACGATCCCCCTGAAACGCAGCATTTCAATAAGCTGTTTCAACAAGAGGGTGAAGGAGTGCAAACAAACGAGCAAGCAAGCCAACTAGACGTCACCATCGTCGTGTTCTCTCTGGGAGCCACGGTGATCGCGGTCGTCTCGCCGCTCTCTCACGTCACGCCGATCTCGCGTGTCACGTCGATCTTCACGGTCAAAGTCCTCACGGCGAGAGTCGCGCCAGCTGGAGGGCTCTTCTGCACCAGCTCTCCGCCAGCCGCCCTCCTCCCTGCATGTGCACGTGCAAAATAGCAAAATATTTGTTCTAGTACATTCATGTATGCACACATGCAGCACAGGATCCCCCCCCCCCCATTATCTGCAAATTCATCCCCCTGAATAGAATCAGCTGCAGTTCACATCCAGACAGCACAGAGGACCCAACGGGTCGTCATGTCCAGGTACCTGGGAGGTCGGCGATCTCTAAAACGCTCCCCATCATGACGGTCCTCTCCATCACATTCTTCATCATGACCAGCAGAGTCACGAGGAGGACCCCAGCTCTCCTCACGGGCCTTCTCCCTTTCTCTCCATCCACCTACACAAAATATATTTGTATGAAATACTGACTGACCACAAGAGGGCACTTTTTTTTTTTTTTTAAATAATGTACAAAGTAACAATTTAATCAAGAATTATTATATTTAGTTAAATACAAATAGTAATCACTGTAACAACTGGTTCAAGTTAAAAGCCAACACTTGAACATGGGCTGAAACAAAAAGGTTAAATCAAACATTTTTCCACATTGAAGTTTAGTTTATAATGATTGTACTGACGTGAAAAACCAAATATAAAAAAAATATATATATACAAAACTACCAGCACATTTTTATCTACTGCAAAACAAACAAAAATGCACCCCTAATAACATTTTTCACTGTCCCAGAAACACAATACAATCTTTACTGTCAGAATCCTCTAAAATTTTTCACCAATTTCCTCACTTCACAGGACATCTATACAGCAAACCCACCCACACTCCACACTCTTTACATATTTTTACAAGGTCCAAAAACACATTCCACTTTTCTGAAATATTAATTCAACTTTTATTCCAGGCATTTATTCAACTTTAGTTTTCTTGTTTTCCTTGTTTCCTGCTGGTCAGGGCAGGGAGAACTGTTCTGCCTTTTCTGCAAGTGCTTAAGAGTTTCCAATCATCTAAACCTAAACTAGCAATTCAAAACTTACTGCCCACATATTTTGCTCATCACTTCTGATGGTGTGTCTAAATCCACGTTATCATCAACAGCAACAGCATTACAGGCCAAGCACTACTAAAATAAAACAAAAACAGCATCAAATTCATACCTGGTCTGCCCAGAGGTTTCCAAGGCTTGGAGTCATCACCATGGCGAGGGCCAGAGTCGTCCATGCCCCTCCTACCCCCCCTCTCTTCATCACCTCCTCTCCTGGGACCCCAGTCCTCATCAGCTCCACGTCGAGAGCCTCTTGGTTCATCCAATCCCCGCCTCGGGCCGCGCTCGTCATCCAATCCCCGCCTCGGGCCGCGCTCGTCATCCAATCCCCGCCTCGGGCCGCGCTCGTCATCCAATCCACGTCTCGGGCCGCGCTCGTCATCCAATCCCCTCCTTGGGCCGTGCTCGTCATCCACCCTCCTGTGGCCACGGTCATCTTCATAGGAACGACGGAGTCCTCGGTCATCAGAGCCGCCTCGACGAGGACCATCGCCTCCTCTCCTGAAGGAAGAGTCTCGCTCCTCGCGCTCTTGATCGTCACGGCCTTCCTGACGCCAATCCCTGCTTTTTAAAACAAACGAAGGAGAAGCAATGATAAAGCACAGGCAGGATCAATGGACACCAACCACAGAGGTCGTGAAGATGCATCTGTCAGCTGAAGTCTTAAGAGAACAGATTAAAGGAGAAGTGTGTGATCACAAGTTAAGTGAGTGACACTCATTGGAACACTGGAAACCAATCAGAAAACATTGGAGTTATGATAAAGCTACTTGTTATTAACCAGTATTTCACATTTGAGAGCAGGTTCCCCTTTTAAATATACATATTTCTCACAAAATTAAGTTAGAATTAAATCATCCCATTACCCCAAAATTAACTGTCTTGAGAAAAGGTGGCCAAAAGCTTCTTTAATAATCCAAGCCAGTACTAACAGAAGAGACAAAGCACCTCCCCCTCATCTGAAGGAGCATGCTGTAAAACCCGACTGGCCACGCTCACCTCTCTTGGGTGGGGCGTCTCCAGTCGGACTCGCCAGCATCCGTCCGTCTCCTCCAGCCGCCCTCTTCCTTCTCACCCCAGTCCTGCTGAAACCACAACACACACAGAGTCAAGCCAGGACACACACACGGCTTCTCATCGGGGGCATCTCCACACACACGTCATTCTAAAAGCTTTTCCTGCCAGCCTCTCCTCTCTGTGGGCATGTGTGTACATTGGACCTATCCTTGGGGGGGCCCTTTCTCTCTCTGCATGTATGAATATAAACTACAGGCTTCTGCTTGCCCTCGTGTGCACACAGCCTGGAGGAGAAGGCTAATATGTGCACATAGTTCAGGTTTCTCTTCGGGGCCCGTCCTCCCTACTCTTTATGCGATTCTCATTGTGGGCACACATGTACATGTACTTTAGGCTTCTCCTCGGGGCCCCTCCTCTCCTCCTCTCGGCGACGTTCACGCTCTTCGATCTCCTGCTGCCTGGCTCTCTGCTTCCTCTCCTGCTCTTCCAGTTTGCGGAGACGCTCCTGGTATTCACGCTCCTCCTCCTCACGCTGCTCCTGCTCACGACGCTCACGCTCCTCACGCTCTGTGCACGCGCACACACAGACATGCACAAGTAGGTACAAAGATGTACACACACACACACACACACCTTTTTATGAACCCAGATTACATAGTCCAACCTAACAAATACAACCTGGTACTGTAATGAAGAAATGTATAGTAAACAGTAGGTCCTGATTCTTGGAGACAGTATAAATTTACACTATGAGCTTGTGCTGAGCAGTGCTTTTGCGTCACAGTGAGCAGAGCAGCCTCTTAATTTATGAGCGAGTACCTTTCTTCAGCTGCTCCTCACGGATTCTCTGGGCCTCCTCCTCTCTCTGACGGTAGTAGGCGTTTCTACGTTCCTCTTTACGCTGTTTTTTACGCTCCTCCAACCGTTTCTTCCTCTCCTCCACCAAACGATCCTGGAACTGCTTCAGTTTTTCCTGAATACAATTTTTTTTTATCTATTAATTACAATTTACGAAGAGCTAGAATTGTTAACACAGAGGCATGGTTAGACCATGTACAAAATGCGTTACACAGACACACTGGGACCTTCAGGCTCCTGGCTACAGAACCATCCCAGCAGGAGGGCTGTACCTCATAGATGAAGCTGCGAGCTGCAGTTATTTTGGATACAAAGTTCTCTTTGTCCTCCATCATCCTGGACATCCTCTTCTTGTGTTCAAGGGCTTTTTCACGCTCCACTTTCATGTTGTTGATCTGGAATGCAGATTTGCAGAGTAAACTTAATGAAACACAGCCACTGGTGCCCCAACAGCTGCCCAGGCTGTTTGGGACCTTTTACAGTCATACAGACAGTCTGTCATAAGGCAGCAAACTGGGGCGTCACACACCTTCATCCACAGCACAGGAATTCAAGCACTGCGATTTTTCCTGTTTCCACTCACACACTACTACAGAAGCTGTGGAGTGAATTCTCTCTGACTGACAAACTTCTCCAAAAAGTAAATGGCAAGCAGGCAGAACCTCTACCAGATGCAGCAGAACCTCTACCAGATGCATGCTGGCTGTCACCCAGCGTTTTTGGCAGGCCCTTGAAACCCCAAAAACAATCAAATTTGAAAGCAGCTTGAAAAAAAGATGCCATGAATGGCATGAAGTGCAGGATAAGGAAGTTCCTAACTTCACCCAGGCAAATAATATTTAAATTTGGGTAAATGGGTAAAAAGAAAGATCAGTTAGAGTTCCTAGAAGCGACAGTACACTTGACTGAAGCTGTATTACACTCTACAGGGTTCCTAAGCAGTGCTCTCATGTTCCCTACACTCGATTCACATTTTACATTTAGCAGACACTCTTATCCAGGACAACTTACAAATGGGCTTCATCATTTACTCATAGAACAAACACTAGCCAGTACAGCAGGTTAGTGTCCTCTAAACTAGAATGCTGCTAAATGCAGAAATTCATTCCACCAGGTCCATACTTGGCTTTGTAGATGAGCATCAGATTTTTAAATCTGATGCAGGCAGCTACTGAAACCCAGTGAAGGGAATGTAACAGGGGAGTGACCTGTGTGAACTGTGTTCGACTGAAGACCAGTTGTGCTGCTGTAGTGTGGGTCAAGGAAACTGCAGCTAATCAAAGCCGTTCATTCAGAACAGCCTGCAATGCCACCACTAGTGGAGGAACGATATGGTTTTAATGGCAATGCCAATATTTTGAGAGGTGTTGATGGCCAATAAAGCACATCACTTTTAGTGCTCCTGAAAATTCTATGTAATTAATAAAATTGTTTGCAAAATGATTAACATTCATAGCAAGGTGCATGAAGAGTACAGGGTTCTAACCCAGTGAGTTATAGTACAGGGTTCTAACCCAGTATCACAAAGCACTGAGCACCTAGTTAGAGAGATATGCCCACCAACACACCCACCTCACTCCACCGTTTACTGACCATTACACATCATGAGCTCCCTCACAGTAGCCACCCATCCACCCGTAAAATGGCAAAATGGACACAAGGGGGCGCTCCATCACCACTCATTGACAGGGCTACCAGATTGTGACTAATTTTTCAAAACTTGAAAATTGCTTGCTCATGTAAGCATATTTTTAAAATCAGCATCACAAGCACAGGCATCAACCAATGCAGATTCTCTCAACGTCACTAATCATTGAGCCGACCAATTGGTCGACGTCGAGTCATAACAAAGAAGCCATTAAACATGCTGCATTGTGGTTTTCTGGATGGTTCCCATGTTTGCCATATTGGGTAGTGAACTAGGACCTGAATCTATAACCTGTAATCTATTTAATAGCATTCACTAATATGGTTTGCCAACTATGACCTGTACCTGTAACCTGTAGTGTATTTACTATGGACTTGATGGCCTTCAAAGTGTTTGCTCATGAATAATATGACATCACCAAAAACTTATAAAACAAATATCTGGTAAACGTTGGCCAATATTAATTTAGTTTTGAGCAAATAACCTTCAGTAGCACTCACTCACAAGTGAATATATAACATAGTTGCACAATGGTTTGATGGGTAAACTTTCATGTCTTTGAATTTCCGCATCTCTCAAACCTTTATACACTAGAGCCCTGCAACTTCCTGCACATTAAAAACCATTAAACCATGCACCCTGTAGTGTTAGTGAGGTGGCAGGAACGTTAGTGCCTCACCCTCTCCTCCTCCTGCAGCTCCCAGAGCTCCATGTCTTTGATGCGCTGCTCCTCATACGCCTTCTTTATCAGGGGGATCTCCTCCAGCCGCTTGGCCCGCTCAAAGTAGTCGATCTGAAACACAACAGGAAACGTTCAGCTGACTGAAGAGCAGTACCAGGCCAGGAGTTCCTCAATTGCAGATAGGGATAAGTTTTGCAAAGTGGAACCTATAGAACTGCTTTGAGTAAAATGTAAACCTGTGCAAATGAACCAATACTGAAGGTCTGACTGATGGCAGAAATCGGCCTGATAATTATTAAAATGCTTAAACCAGAAAGAACTAAGGACAGCTGTAATAGTGTATAGGCTGATAGAGATTACTGGCATGGCTCCACCTTTTTCTCCTGATTCTTCAAGCGTTCCTGCAGCTCTTTCTTCTCCTTCTCTAGCTGCTCCACTTGTTTGGCCATGATGAAGTCGGGATCCAACTCCTCCAGATCCTACACACACACACACACACACACACACACACACACACACACACACACACACACACACACACACACACACACACACAGCAGTCAACACCACAAACTTTCATGGTTCTTCCCAAAACCAGGTGTCCCATTTCTCCCAGGTCATGTGGTCCCGTCTTTCGTACCTCGATGTCGATGTCCTTGAAGGCCTTTGCACCCAGCTCCGTCTTCTTAATCTGCTCGAGTCGCTCGCGCACCGTCTTCTTCTTGATCTGCTCGTGCTCCTGCATGATGCGCTCCTTCTCACGCTCCTTAGCCTCCTGCCGCAAGCGTTCCTCCTCGGCCTTGCGCACCTTCTGAAGCTCCGCCTCCCGCTGCTCCAGCTCCTCCTTCTCCCGCTGGATGTTCAGGCTCTCCAGCCGCTCCTTCCGTTCTTCGATGGTCTGCCGGCGGGCCAGGATGCGCTGGTGCTCCTTGCGGGCGTTCTTCAGGTAGGCAGCGATGGCTTGCAGGCTGTGCTCCTCTCGCTCTTGCTGTGAGGGGAGCAGCCTTAGTTAGTGGGGCAAACGACAGGAGGCACCAGCGTGCAGCAGACACACACCCTCAACACAGATCAGGATTTAAATAGAATTTTTTTTTTCTAACACCGTTTTTGTCCTTAGGCTTGCATTTTGTTTTCTGTGATTTACTGTTTTATTTATCCAAAGGAGAATTTTGTAATGTTCTATACAAGCATGTACACCAAGATAGTTCTGCTGTTTTTGTACCAGAATAGAAGCTGGTTTGATGATCTGGATAGCCTTGGACAGGGCGGAGGACATGGAGGTGAGCTGGTTGCGGATCTGCTCGGAGGGCATGTTCTGTAGGAACGGTCCGACGGGGGAGTCTTCCTTAGTCGAGTAGTTCAGGTCTGAACCAAAGCTCAGCGTGCGGGATGTGTGGTCAATGCGCACCTGAATCATCGAAACAGGAGCCACCAACATGATAGTTCACCTAGCGCTGCAGCAGGGTTAACATGCACACCACTTGACCCACGACCAGCCTGGTATAATCACCTCTTAACACACCTTTTTAAATGGGATATTTTTCAGGGAACATTACAACAGAGAGGCTGAAGGTTATAAATCTACTCAAATAACGGATGACAACTCTAGTTTCCGTAATCTTGACTAATCTTTGATAGTGAAATGTCTTAATTTCTAATTTCATGTTTAAGTTGGTGACTGTTCCTACTGGAGGTTAATTGAAGCACTTACAATTTTTGTGTGTGCTATTATGAACATTAAGAAAAACATGATGGTGAAAAAATACTAATAAACCTGTGCAAATGGCTAAAGAATATGAATAATATGAATATAATGATAGCACTAATGAAATGGTAAATAAATCACTAATGAATATTTATGTGATGCAATAAACATTTACATGTTAATGATGAATATGTTAATGTTTTTGTAGCATACGATACCTGCAGGTCGCAGTGGCGTGCTGCATCGACGATAGAACGCTCGAGCTGGAAGGCATCCACGAAGGGCACAAGCGAAGCCAACCGACTGAACTCGATGCTCTGGTAGATCTGAGCAACCTGGCACACGTGCAACACAGCGCACACACAGTCAGCAAGTGTGTGTGTAACTGATCATAACACAAGCACAGACATGCCTTTTCCACAACAGACCTTAAACTCCATTATTTAGTGAGTAATCTTAAAGTGCATTACTGTACACTACTCTGACTACACTACTCAGAGGGCGATATGAAATTAGTCTCAAGATCCACTAAGCATGGATCCACCAAGTACTTAACCAATGCTGTGCGCGCACGTGTGTAATCAAGGCCAGGGTAAGGCTATGCGCGCACGTGTGTAATCAAGGCCAGGGTAAGGCTGTGCGCGCACGTGTGTAATCAAGGCCAGGGTAAGGCTGTGCGCGCACGTGTGTAATCAAGGCCAGGGTAAGGCTGTGC